>CM061533.1:19669116-19825643 GCA_030545055.2 Neoaliturus tenellus | reverse complement strand
TCTCTCCCCTCCCTCCCTCCCTCCCTCCTTTCCTCCCTCCCTCTGTCTTTCAATGTGTCTGTAACGCTCATTTGCCCTATTTCGTCCTCTAATAGGGCTGTGCCACATATTATATCAGAGAAGCCAAATTGTGCTTGGATACGAATCTTTATTCTCTTTTTACACGACAAGGGTTTAAGTAAATGATATAGCCTACAATACTTTTTTAATAATTATAACAATTTTAGCTTCTCTAAACAAAATCTTTTTAGATTTTTTAGATTTTTAAATTGTCAAAAGACTGCCTCATAGTAAAAGAAATATTCAATGTTAAACTTATAAAATAATTAATTCTATCTTATTTACTATGCTTTTTAATCAGCTAGATTATTAGACAGTTTGTCATTTTGACCACAGATTGCAACCCAAAGTTTTAAAACAGAATATTATATATCTAACTCTTTAAATTTTCGGTAGCCATAAAACAGCGAGTAAAGTCCTCTTAGTTCTTGGTTCTACGTATGAATATAAAAATAATTTATTCTTATTATTAAGGAACGAGTTTTGTTTCTTAAACCTTAAAACAGTTTTTGCTATTATTGCAAATTAATTTTAGCTCCCACTTTAGCTTTCATTGCACGTTCTAACAAAAAGAGGTGCATTTCATACCACCTAAAAGTGTTGTCAATACCAACAAGGTTGATAAATTGCTTATTCTTTCAAGTATTTTGGGTATAGACGGGCAGTATTAATGTAAAAGAAGTAAATAAGTAGTATCCTTAAGAGGTAGTGAGAACGCCGCTCACGAAACACTGATAGCACCAGCATAATTTTCATTCAAGGATCATGATGATTGGTGCAATGAAATCTAATGGCTAGAACAATCTTATATAAATTTGTAATTGTTTTAATTTTATGTAAATAAATATGTTTATAATGACATTAGAAGGTAGAAAGAGCACTTCCAGTAGCAATAAGAAGAAGTAATCCTAGCATCAGCACTTTATTTACCACTTTTTCTAATATTTTTTTTACCATGGGATGTCCCTATATATTGGGTTCTGTATAAGTTTACAATACATTGGGGTTTAGGTCCTCTTTTATAAATATAGAAGATACAATAAGTAATTCATTAACTTCGCAAATAAATGTAAGTAAATCCAAGCAATATAATTCATTTCAACTTATATCCTGCAGACAACTGTTTTCAATCGGTTTTCACATTTCAGTTGTTTCCTTGGTGAAAATCGTGCCGGTTCAGTACTTACTAAATTAACTCCAAATTAAATTTTACTTTGACAATTTCTTATTTTTTTCTGTTGTTGTTTATTTCTTGTCCAAGATCTGGCCTTAGATCCTAACCTCAAAAGCTGATTGTTTATTATCACTATATTTCTATTTTTAGAGAATTTCTCACATAGTGGTTATTTAATATGAATATGAATGAGAGATGAGTGTAGGATGATTGCGGTGCGATCTTGTAGTCTTGTTACTGACTAAGGCCGACATTCTCCTTAGACAGGACTGTTAATTAATAGCCCAAAAGCCAATGGTAACTAGGGACCTACAGTTTAACGTGGCATCCGAACCACACTTTTGACCTCATATATACGAATAGGTCAAATTATAAGGATGGTCTTTATGGATGAACTAGATCGAACGGTAATCATCTCTAGGGAATATCGCATCTTTTAAATACAAGTCTTAAGTAATTTGTTTTGAAATTATTTATTATAATGATAAATTAACATGCAGGATGTTTACCTATTTTTTTTTTTTTTTTGCAGAATATGTTTTTGAAAGCAATAGAATGAATAATTTATACACTTAGACTTTTTTCACATTAAATTTATCACAATTACTTGTGATTCAAACAAAAAGTTAAAAAAAAACTAGGCATTTGTATTGTTGATAAATATATTTTTTCTTTTCTTAAATTTCTTCCATTCAGGCTAAGCTGCAGAGTCACTACCACCCGTCCTGACAACGAATCATCGACATCTGGTTCTGGTATGCTATACTTGTGTCTTGAATTGATGTAAATATTCTCAATTTTATAATTTCGAATTTATAATTATAAGTTTATTATGTATGATGTTAGATTTATTTATTTATTATTTATTTATTATAACAGTCACGTACAATAGTTATATATTGTGTTGACTTTTGCAGCCCTAAACAGATAGAGCCACCAGTTTATTCAAAACCCAATAAATTATTGGGCAAAGTGCACTTTATTTAGACTATAAAACTATTAATTTCTAAGTGTTTGCATGGGTGTGGTTTATAAACTCTACTACACTATAAAACGCATTATTTATTAAATATTCTCTTAGTTTTTTGTAAAATAAATTGATTTCATTATTATTTCTTATGCTTTCAGGGAGATGGTTAAACAATTTAGCTCCAGCGTAACATGGCAACTTATGGTAATTTTCAAGTCTGTGGAAACCAGTTCTGAATAAATTTTTATTTCTTGTATTATAATTATGAAAATGTGTGCCAATTTTTGAGTCACATTTTGTTAGAAAAAACTTAATTGTCTGATAAATATATAAACCTGCTAACGTTAAAATTTCCATACTACGAAAGGCTGATCGGCACGATTCTCTTCTGCCTATCTTGGCTAGGATTCGTACAGATTTCTTTTGTAGAATAAATACCCTTGAAAATTTGGAATCGGCACAAGCCCCCCATAAAGGTAATCCATAAGATAAATGTGGCTGAATTATGCCATAATAGGCTGTTTTTAAAATTTTTGTTCCACAATATTTCGAAAGTTTACGCATAAGAAATATTCCTGAGGAAATTTTCTTACAGACATAGTCAATATGGTGTTCCCAAGTTAAATTTTGTTCTACGTTTAAACCGAGAAATTTTACACAATTGACTTGTTCCAAAATGTGATCATTTATCATAATTACTGGGTTTTTGCTTTCATCTACATTTCCTAAATTGAAATTTATGTAGTTTGATTTTGAATAGTTCACTCTTAAGTTTAAACTATTAAAAAACTGAACACAACAATTGACCTGTGTGAAAGATACACTCTCTATATTTTCAGTTGAATCAGCTGTAAAACTGAGAGTTGTATCATCAGCATATTGTGTAATTTGATTAACATTTACTATTTCATCTAAATTGTTTACATAAAGTAAGAACAATACTGGGCCAAGGATTGAGCCTTGAGGAACACCATATGATATATTTTCTTTACCGGACAATTTATTTTGTATCAATACTTGTTGGGTTCTTCCTTCAAGGTAGGATTTAATCCACTTAAAAGAAGTTCCTCGAATACCATAATTTTCAAGTTTATTCAGAAGTAAAGCATGATCAACGCAATCAAATGCTTTACTGAGGTCCAAAAAGACACTTGTAGCCTTATGACCCTTTTCAAGTCCAATTAGAATGAATTAAAGGAAGTTATTTATAGCGTCGAGTGTACTGAAACCTTCTCTAAATCCAAATTGAGCTTTTGAAAGAATATTGTTATGATCCAAAAAAGAGGTAAGTCTAATATAAAAAAGTTTTTCTATGATTTTGCCAAAGATAGGCAGGAGAGCAATCGGTCGGTAATTACTCACGTCCGACGGATCTCCTTTCTTAAATATAGGTATGATTTTTGCCAATTTGAAATTTTCAGGGAAAATACCTTCTTCAAAGGACAGATTGATTAATTTTGTTAAAATTTTACTAATACTTGAAATTATCTGTTTTAATAAGCACATAGAAAAACCAGTGATATCAGTAGATTTTTTTGCAGAAAAATGTTTGATAACATATATTAATTCCTCTTCTGTGACAGGACATAAAAACATAGATTTTGTGATAATGTTTTTACATTTTATTTCTTCGGGTTTAATGTCATTATTAATAGCTACGTTTGAGAAGAAAGAATTAAAAATTTGGGCTATACTTAAGGGGTCAGAAATATATTTTTCTTTCACTTTAAGCTTCATAGGTTATTTAATTTGTTCTTTGTGACCATTTATTATATTCCAAGCAGATTTAGAAAAATTATTACAATGTTCAAGCCTTCTGTTAATATCATATGCTTTTGCTGCTCTGATTACCCTTCTATAAATTGTTCTATACCGTTTGTAAAATGTTTTAAAATTTTCATTTTGGGAGCTATAGAATATTTTTGAATAGATTTTAACGTTTTTTTCTGGATACCAATATCCCCTTAGTTATCCACGTCGATGATCTCTTTTTTGGTCTTTCAACGTATGTTCGTAAAGGACATGCTTTGTCCAAATGACTAGAAAATGTTGACACAAACTCAGAAAATTTTTCCTCAACCGAATCTTTACTATTAACAGACAGCCAGGATTCATTTTTCAAAGATTCCTTGAGCTTTGTAATATTTTCTGGTAAGGTGATACGTTGTAACTTTTTTGTTGACTGTATTAGTTCAGGAGAAAAATTGTTTAGAGTAACCATCTGCCCAAAATGGTCAGAGACAGCTGTGTTTATAACATCAATGTCTATAAGACCACTTATATTTGAAATAACATTATCAATTGCAGTTTTAGAATTACATTTTATACGTGTTGGAGAGTTTATAGACCATTGTAAATTAAATGAATGTAATAAATCTTTAAATTGTTTTACAGCTCTATCTTTAATATTCAGTACATCTATGTTAAAATCACCGATAATAATAAATTTTGATTTGCGTTTAGTTAAGAGCTGTAAAAGGAACTCAAATTTTTCAAAAAATGTGTTGATATTACCATTTGGAGAACGGTAAATACCAACAAGGCTAATTTTCCCATTTTTGCTTTTAAATGAAATACCAGTGATTTCTAAATTTTTGTCAGTAGAAAAGTTAAAATTTAATTTATGAAATACAATTGTGTTTTTAACAAAAATTGCAACCCCTCCTGATTTATAATATTTCCGGCAGTATATGTTAGCCTGGACGTAGTTCTGTAACTGAAAAAATTGGCAAGTTTCAGCGTTAAATGCATGTTCACTGATAACAAAGAAATTTGGATTTAATTCCATGCAAACAATTTCTAAAACATTAATTTTGTTAGTTGCACTTTGCACATTTTGGTGAAAAATTGAAATGTTATTTTTAAATGAGGGGTTGTCTTTTATATTTACCCTCCCAACGACTGGTGGCTTTACCTGTTTAAAGAATCACATGGAACAGACAGATTTGAAATAGGAGTCTCTGGTTGAAGATCCATTCTCACTGAGCCGCAAAATAAAGGAGAACAAGTCTTGTCGTCTATAATCGAAATTAGACTGTCTTCATCACTACTGGTACTAGAATTTAGAAAGTTTCCACAAGTATTCACTTTGCAATAATCACTTTTCTTTAATTTAGATGATAGAACCTTTTTGCCCAAGGGTACGTTCTGGTTTAATTCAATTTGTTTTACGCTTGGCAATAGTGGAGGCCAGTCACTCAATGATTTTATGTTTAAATTGTTCGTTGTTGTCACACATTTATCACTTTTGAGATGGTTCTCTTTTGTCATAGAGTCTTCTTTAATAGTTTCTGCGATAACGGACATTAATTTTCTTTTTCCATTCATGTTTAAATGTAAACCGTGAATTGTATGGTCCCTTCTATTCATGTTAAATTTTTTTACTGAAACAAAACTATTATTATTTTCTGTGGAAAGTGTTTTTAAATTTCTGTTCCATTCATTATTAATTTTGATAATTTTGTCATTCAGAAAAGGCTTATCAAATCTATGAAGGATGCCTGGGAATATTACGTTGGTGATTTTGCTAGTTTTATTTAAGACCTGAAAGTCTTCAAGAATGTTATTTTCAAATGTATTTAAGTTTGTTACATCATTTGTACCACCTAGTACGACCACATAGTCTTTTTTTGTAAATTTTTCTGTAAGCTTAGGCAAGTCTTCGGTCACTTGTTTAAATTTCGCATTTGGTTTGAAAATTGAAAGAACATCAAATTTTTCTTTTAGTTGTTCATGCAATAATTCGCCACACCTTCTTCCATGACTGTCAGAAACCATAATTACTTTTGATTTATTTTTATGTATTATTTCTTTATCTTTCTTGTTGTGTGGTTCGCATTGATATTCTACATTGCAAGATTCAATTTCATTTTCAAAACATGAAAATCTGTTAGAGGTCAAAATAGTAAACTTTTCTTGCAGTACTGGAAGTGCTTCACATTGTTTGGATTGTAATTTATTAATTTTTGATTTTTTTGATACTGGTACAGTTTTATAGGTGTTATATTCACAAACTTGATTGGGGCCATAATCTTGATTGCATTTGACATTTTCTTGGTCAGGTAATTCAATATTATTTACATCTGTTTTAAGCCTATGACAGAAGTTATCAATAACATTTCCACTCACTTTGATTTATTACTGACTTTGCATTGACTAGAAGATGTAAACCACACTCAAAGTATGATTTCTGTTGCAATGTTTTCGTTTCAACAAAGTTGGAATTACTTGTTATGTTGTTTGCAAGTTGTTCAGCATGCTTCTTGTTCAAACCAATGACACTGTCAAAGTGGTAGAAAGTATTGATGTGCCTTTGGTATACTAACAAGCTCCAGTGGGCTCCATTATAACTGTTTTTTACTTGTATTTCAGGACAATCATTTACACAAAACAGTACAAAGTTTGCTTTATCAAAGTCAAGGGCAGTTAAAGCTGTTAGATTTTCGTATAAAGTTCCATATTTTAGAAGCTGTGTGGTCGTAGGTCCAACGAATAGTATATCATTCCTCTCTTCTGTAACTTCATTACATAAACAATAAAAATATGACTGAAGATGAATGTCATTCAAATACAAATCATTATTGTGGCTAGCACCTGAAAGATTTTTGCCTTGTGTATTTTTTATTTCTCTTTTAAAATTACCCTGTTGTGATTTCAGGTTTTCTAATTCTTTGAGTAATTTATGTTTTCTCAGTTCTAACACTTTTACATCTTCTTGCATTTTACATATTTTTGTTTTTAGATTCAATAACTGTTTGCCATGCGATTCTGGGGTTTTAGGTTTAGATTCCAGGTCACTTTTGGCTTTTTGGCTTCTAGTTTGTATAATGGATTTAATCATTTCAATGCTAAAACTATATTTATTTATTTCTGGGAATTTTTAAATTTTACTTGAATAGTTATCTCAGCTGATGTATTTTGACTAAGATGCACAACTTCAAAATAGGTTATATGCACCTTAATTCTATTGTTAATATTTAACTGGAGAGTATAATTTAGACATTTGATTGAATTTCGTAAAAAAAGTCCTTAAATTAATCTTATAACTAAAAATCACTTACTTTCTAAGATATTAATTTAGAATTTAACACTTTTTAAGGAGCACAAATTTTGCACTGTTCACAACAACATCAGTCAGCTGTATCATAATAATATTTTATATCAAGATAATATTTTATTGTCTTCGTTTCCATTTAAATTCATTCAAGCCTAGCTGTAGAGTCTTCATTACCACCCGCTCTGAAAAAGAATCTTCTACAGTTTTCCTATCATGGCATACTTGTGCCTTGTATTGATATTTGCTAATATTCCCAATTTTTACCATTTCATATTTGCATTATGTTTTATACTATGTTTTCACAAATTGATTTTGTAGTTTTTGTAAAACGCTTTGTCAGATCCTTAATTTTTTTTTTTTTTTTTTTGGTTGCCTAGTTTTTGGGTATATTGAGGTAGGCCCTAGCTTATCAAATATCATATTTGTAAGGTTGCTACAAACAAAACTAAATTGATTAAAAAGTTGCAAATACTAAAAATAAATTTTACTAAAATACATTTACTAAGAATACATTTTTTTTTTTTTTATCATCAATCCAGCAGCAATTTTCTACATCGTAACTATTTAAATCATTTTAATAAGGAAAAAATAGGGAAAAGGTGGTGCGGTTGTATTGGGCAAAGGTTTTGCTAGCGGTATACCTAGTTGGTTAGTTTCAACTTAGTTTAAAAAGCCACATGAGTTAATGACTCCTCCATCTTTATTTCTTCCATAATCAGTAAGTCCATAGGTAAATAGACAGTCAGCATCTACACAGGCAAGCAATACAATTGAGAAAATACCATGGTAATTAAAGTAATCTGATCCAGAATGTTGTGGATTCTTGAGGCGAATATGTTTACCATCCACACACCCGATACAGTTTGGTTTAAGTTCCACAACTCATAAAACCGCTGGCTAATATCCACCCATTCTTCTGTAGTTGGTATAGACATATAATCTTCATGATGCAATTCCCATAGTGTTTGTGCAGCATCTTCAATGACTTCGTTCACTGTTGTAACTCCATGTTAAAACTCAAACGCTAATTTCCTCCAGACTACGAGTTCTCTCTTATTCTGTTTCATTTACACGCCTATTAAGATTGCGGAGGCGATTTTGTTTTAGGCAATTCCTCTATTCTCCTGTTTCATTAGTATTCCTTTTTAACTGATTTTCTTCAACGTGACAGCCGACCAAATGTTTGCTGACTTCCAAAATATTTTCAATGCATCGCACGTTGGCTGCTCTGGGTCGCGGTAATGAGATTGGTGTCATGGATGTATTATTGACAGGTTGTGTTGAATGTACACTATTTGACGGTCCTGGTCTTGGACTAATCGAAGGATCGGGTTCGAAAATCGTTGATTGGTGATTTGAAGATCGATTTTTATGGTGCCTAGTAAACTGGTTTTGCTTCGTACGTTTTTGTGGCCTACCTTGAGACATAGTTATGTTTTATTAGAATTTATTTATTAGCATTCTTTTCATTCATTATATTCATTTCATTTAAAAATTTTGCATGCAATTTTGTCAATGTGAATTTGAATGTGTTTACAATCATTTCATGTGTTGACATATTTATGTTTAACTTTTTTCGAAAACACATGTTACCTAAGCAATAATGCTCAGTCGTTGTAATTCCTCACGATTAATATAATTTTAATTTTATTCAAATAAAATCATTACAAAAATCAGATAGCTTATATTAATAAAAAAAAAATCATTTCTTCTCCCAGATAGCCTCTAGCTTGTTGGCCAATGTTATGAAAATTAATTTTTCCATAAATATTTGAATTGTCAATGTAAAAAAAAAACTGTAAAAAAGAAGTTTTATATTATTTATTTAACAATTTTGAATAAATCTTACATTTTGTTTACATTATTCTAATGACCATTTTTAATGGCTAAACTACTTTTGTTACAGTAATGAATCAAACATGGCTTTAAAATATCCAATGTCGAATGTACCTCACAGTGAATATTAAATACTTAGCAAAGACACAGCTGTTTAAAAAAGTGTTTGGCTTTTATTATTTGTTAACTTTGCGTTGTTATTTATTAACATATCAAATAACATATATTACTTAGTAATGAAATAGACATGGTACTAAAATTATATTACCTAATTGCCACATTCTGATTGTCTAAGACAGTTGAATTTCACAATACTTAAACTGAAAATCATATAAATAATAAGTCAATATCAGAGTAAAAAGATATATAAGTTCTTTATAAATAACTCTAACATGCTACTCACGTAATAATTGTAAAACCCACCGTAGCAGTAGCACTGCCCAGTAAAAACCCAAATGGTCCCGAAATACATTGTACTATTGAGCAGTGCTGTGCAAAGCTTTAGATTTCTAGCTCAGATCCTGGCTTAAAAATAAATCATATTGTAAAGCAGTGCAGCTTGGGAGCGATCGCACCCATCAGGATGGCATTAGGGTTCCGCGTGGGAGCGATTGCTCCCATGCCGCCGCGAACGTGTTAGGGAATGAGAGTTCTAATAAAAAATATTCCTTCCATAATCAGACGTAAATTTCATCACTAATAGCATTACACTTTTTGTACGTGACAAAATGTTCCAAGACTATAAAAATAATTAAAAAAAAAACTGTAAGAACTATATTGTTGTAATTGAAAAATAATTTCCAATCTAAATAACTATACAGCCACATTATTTAACTATAAATACATTAAATACCCACGTCACAAACCTGCGTCTTCAGCACATTCCCAAAGGAATTAGCTATTTTGTATTTGTCCCTTAAACACCATAAAAATGAGTATGTTAGGTCTACTGTAATGGAATGTTGTTAAAAATGTAATGTAATGGTTAGATAATGTAAAAATCTAATTGTGTATCAATATTCAATTAAAATTAATGAATTTTGTTTTTGGTTTCTGGGGACATCAAAATGAAAAAGAAACATGACCCCGGGTTAGGTGTCACCATGGCTACTAGCGTAATAGCGTATTCCCTATAAAAAATTTACTAAAACAAGAAATTTACGTCATTTGCCATATCTTAAGTATATGGATCAGCTGATTGCCAAACCTGGATCAGCTGATTGTCTGCTACTCATTCAGTTTCGCCGAATTTTTAGTAGGGATGTTTAGACGATTTTACATCATTAGATAGATTGGTTGATGACATTACTTCATGTTTTAATAAAATTTATCATGTCAAAATCATTATTTATTATTATTTTCTATTGTATTTGATGTTTTCGATAAAGGCTAAAGCCAAAAATTTGACATAATATTACAGAAAATTTAATAAAGGTTTTTTTTGTAACACAGTGGTGTATGTGAAAATAATAATGTAACTACGTAGCTAATTTATCTCCAGTAACAGATGTATAGAAAGGAACTGTTTTCATGGACAAATCAGTGGATATTTTGCTATAAATTAAAACCCACTCTATAAATTGGGATTGTTGTTTAAGGTATTTCAAGTGACTAGTAAAGATTTATATAATTGACATTAATTTACCATTCCACTTAAATGTAAATGTAGAGGCACTCTGTGTCTTTATACGAATATGGATCAATTAGTTTTATTAAAACATCATATTAAAGTACACTTTATCAGTAAATTATCATAGTAAATGCGGTATTGGAACTGTTTTTCAGTGTATCATTTGAGAAAGAATGATCGGTCATTCCTGAAAAATATTATGCGTCCGTTTTTGTTTGATACTAAAATATTGAAAAGTGTTTAATTTGTACGATAACTGACCATGTTCCTCTTTGTCCATTTAATAATTGAATTATATTCATTAAGTTTCGTAACCAGTATTTTATGTAATTTTCACTATACTTTTATCGTGTTAAAGATAAATTTTAAAACACATGTTCGTTAGAAACAGTTCTTTTGTCATGTGTTTGTAGCTATTTCATTAAATTGTATGCATTTTAAAATTTAAATATGTCTATGGTTTGTAAAGAAACTAAAAAAAATCAGTGTATATCCATTAGAATTTTATTTGGTTAGGTAGATCGATACCTAAGTATACGAATGAGACAAATGTTCAATAGTATTTCTATTCGTGTCGTGTTTCGTGCAGGCTCTGAACCTGTTGACACAAACGGAATTGTCAGTTCCCTTCAGAATAAAGCTGTGATATTAAAGCTTCTCGGCACACAAAATCAAAATTATATTGAAATAAGCAATGCAATGGAAATTAGAAGTCAATTATGAAATGGTATCACATTTTTCCCCCTTTATTTCAACTTAATAACATTAAAAACAAATGACAAATGAATGACTATGAAATTATTATTATTGACGTATTAATTTCCATTCTCTTAGACAAATTTTATTACGGTAAAAAAAACTTCAGCTTACTTAATTTGACAACAAATCTACAGTTGTTTTGAAGTTTTGCAAGTAAAAAGTCCTCTTTCATCTGATAACCCAGATAGAATGGGTTCACGTCCACATTAATGGTACAGAGGTTCAACCAACAACTGCATATTAAAGCACTGAACCATGACGAGGGAGATAGTAGTGGTCCAGTTAGGATAAACAGTGTACGTAACAACCTATGTTTATTGTGGGAGGAATATTGTAAAATAAATTATAATTGCATGCTCAAAGCAAGGCATTATTAATATTGAGGAATATCATCATGGAAATCAGGTTTAGATAATGTGCGATACACGTAGTAAAATAAAAATAACGTTCACATTTTAATGAATGTTACATTATAACCTATATTCACATGTTAGGTTGGCAGTGGCCTAGGTCAGTGGTAGATCTATGGGTTATCACCCAGAGGGACTGGGTTCACATCCCGTCTGGGGGGTAAAAGATCGTTCGCCACTCCAGTTCTTTGGAAGTCACGTTAAGCTGTTGGTCCATCTGCATAGAAAACAAAAAAAGTGCAGGCCTCTCACACGAGAAGTGCTGTCAGTTAATTCCTGATCTCCCTCCATTGAAAGCCAATCGATTATTATTATTTATCCGGTTGATGTAACTAGTTTTACTAAATTCGAGAAGCATAGAACTTTTATAGAAATCACACTTCTTTGATTAGTACCCCTGATGTAATTGTTTTCCTTGATCACACCTTGTTAACAAAATAATCGTTCTAACCGTGAATTTTGAACTTTTCACAACACAAAAGAGGTTAATTTTTTTATATTTTTGAAAGAAGGCAAAGGTGAAGTAAAAATAAGTATCAAGCACAACAATAAAGTTAATTTCTTGAATAAATAATTGTGTATATACATTTATTTCCGTTTAGGCATTGTTAAGCCGGTATCCACCATTTTGTATTTTTCACACTTAATAATGTTATATCTATATCGAGTCGTTTTATTAAGTTCATATTTTGCATAGACCTTTCTATCACATGTGTTTATTTACTAATAAAACTCCTATTTATTATATGGTTGATTTTTTTTTTCTTAAAAAGCAAATATGATAAAATCATAAATTCTTTAAAGTTTTAAAAGACACAAATGTTGAAAAACCATAAGCCTGCAAATAATGATACAAAGATTATAAAGATCGAACAACAAATGACGGAGTATATGTAATTTTACCTATAAATATGTCATAATACGCAATAATTTGGAAATGCAAATGTAAATATTATCTCTCAAAAGATAAATAGAATTGAAATTGTCATTTGTTGTTCAGTTTTTATCAACATGGAATCATTGTTTATATAATAGCACTTTCAAGTTTTTTGTGTCTTGCTCAAATTTATTAAAATATACCAATTTAAAGATATTTTATTTTTACGGCCAAAATGACCGCCATCTTGCAATTACAAATAGAAAAAAATTATATTATTCTTGTACTTTTATGTTCAAAAAAGATCGATGCCAAATTTAAACTTAATGTAACAATTCATTGTAGAAACAAAAACGTTGTTACTTGTAAAAACAAAATGAAGATCCCTGCCGCCTTTGATGTTTTCCATAACACTAATGTTACAGTTCAAACATCCTTTACAATCTCAATATTGGTCGAAAGAGACTCATCCTACCGAAGGCAATTTTAATACCTAGGGCCTTATGAAATCCAAAGTTTTACATTGTTGATTGTTTGATTAATAAACAACAAAGTATTCTCAGCATTTTTGTTAAAAATGGAAGTGTTTTCAGTCGGTTAATCTCATAAATCGCTCTATAATTGTGATTGTTAACCCACAATGTAATGGGAATTAAAATTTTCTTTAATATGACATTGAGATGCATCTTTTTAGACCAATATAAAGGCCTAGTGGATGTTTGAAATTTAACATCAGTCTCATTTGAATAAAAATCCAACTCGGCCGATACTACACTCATAATGAAGCCATTATTAAAATGTTATATTACACATTTTCGATTTATCTTATGCGATTATGAATGGCCAGTCTCGTACTTTTTCGACACCATTTATGTGCGGTTAATGTGAGAAAAACATCTTTTTATCGAAGGACCATTAATAAGTGAGATTAAAATTGTATAACTTGCTTTATTTTGGACATGAAAACTTGTAAAATCAATTACATGATAAAACAGAAGGTTTTTAAAAAACTATGAAAAACAACTCACCAAAAACAATGTACAACAGATTCATCATATTCTTGCTGACCTTTTTTAAAAAATTAGTTATATTAAATTTGTCCATGGTGTGTATAAAAAAAACTCACACTATTTGTTTTTGTTGTGAGAAAAATATAAACAAAGTTCTTTAACTGATTGATTATAGTAAAAAGAAAACACATGATTTAAAAAAAAACATCTGGGATGAAAACAGTCCTTTTGATAGTGATGTGGGAATACCAAACATACCCCCCACCTTGAAGTATAGTAGACTTCAACTGGTGCACTAAGTTCATTCATATATGGGCAAGGGGTAAAGTTTCACAACTGGGCGAACAAGTGTTCCGTCCATTGTTTTTATTTTAGCCACGCGCACAATTCCATCAGAACCTGGAAAGACTTCTACCACTCGTGCTAATGGCCAGCTTAAGGGGCTTGATTGGGATTTCACTAACACCAGGTCTCCAATTTTCAAGTTCGGATTATTTGCAGTCCATTTTGTGCGTTGTTGCAAAGTGTGTAGGTATTCTAAGCTCTAACGTTTCCAAATATGTTGAAAAGTTGTTGCAGTCGCTGATACTGTTTAAGTCGATTTGGCGGTGTTGTGGTTAGATCAGGTTCTGGAAGTGAGGTAAGTGGTCCACCGAAGAGGAAATGGCCTGGCGTCAAGGCAGAGAGGTCTGATGGGTTGCTTGACAACGGCGTTAACGGACGTGAGTTTAACATAGCTTCAACTCGAACTGTCAGCGTTATGAAATCCGGAAGAGTTAAAATGTTGTTGCCAATTACTCGCTGAAGATGGTGTTTTGCGCTTTTGATAGCGCTCTCCTAGAGGCCACCATGATGTGGGGCAGACGGAGGGTTAAAGTGGAATTTAATTCCATGCGTTGTGACAAACTTTTGAATGCGGTGTTGAGAATCTGAGTTTTGAATTGTTGATTGTACAATCTTGCGGAGTTCAGTGTTTGCACCAATGAAATTTGTGCCACAATCAGAATAAATGTCAGTGCACTGTCCACGTCGTGATATAAATCTGGTAAGTCAAGCGAGAAATGCTTCTGTTGATAAATCTGTCGCTACTTCTATGTGGACTGCTTTTGTCACCATGCAGATGAATAAACAAATGTACACTTTGATTTGCTTTATGAATCTCAAATTAGTTATTTTTATGTTGAAAGGACCACCGTAATCAACTCCAGTTGATAAAAATGGCTTGGCTGGATTTGTTCGGACTGTTGGCAAATCACCCATTAAAGGATTAGTGTTGGTTGGACGTTGACGAAAACACGTAAGGCACTTGAAAATGCGTGAGCGAATGATGCTTCTGGCGCATAAAATCCAAACTTCTTGTGCTAGTAAAGACTGAACAAGTTGTGGGCCAGCATGTAAGTTTTGCATGTGATAATAGTCAATCAAAAGGTTGACAACGTGATGGTTTTTGGGAAGTAAAATGGGATGTTGTGTGTCGTATGGTAACGAGGTGTTGCTGAGTCTTCCACCAACCCGGATCAGTTTGTTATTGTCTATAAACGGGTTCAAACGTTGCATTTTTTTCGGCCAAACATGATGCTGAGAAACTGATTTGAGTTCTTTAGAAAAAGCTGTTTGTTGTACTAAATAAAATATTCTCAATCGTGCTTCTTGAAGCTCGTCAGTTGTTAGATGACCAGTTCGATGATACATAGAATGACAGTTGTGAATGAAGCGTAAGACAAATGCCATAACATGTAGTAAAGTGATCCATGATGAAAATTTGGTCAGAATGGAACATTCTTCAATTTGGTTAACTGATAAAACAGGTAATGGATTAGACTTTATTTCTTGTGAGGGATCCAGCTCTACTGGGGTGAACTTTGATTTTGGCCAATCAAATGGAGGTAATGAAAGCCATGGAGGGCCGTTCCACCAGAGAGAATGATTGACTAAATGTGAAACGAGCAATCCCCGAGATGCGCAGTCCGCAGGATTGTGTTCACTGGAGATGTGCTTCCATGATTCTGGAGGTACAAGTTCTTGTGTCTGTGAGACCCTGTTGGCTACGTAGGTTTTCAATCTGTATGCTGGTGTGCGTAGCCATGTTAATACTACTGAGGAATCACTCCATAAGTGGATCTTGTCAGATGTAATAATGTCTGCAAAGAGAGTTCTGCAGTAAGATACAAGTTGTGCGAGTAAATGAGCTGCACACAATTCAAGTCGTGGTATGGTGACTCGCTTGAGAGGTGCGACTCTACTCTTTGCCATGATTAAGTTTACTGATGTCATTCCAGACGAGTGTTCACACCTAAAATAGACAACAGCAGCATATCCACTTTCAGATGCGTCACAGAAACCATGAAGTTCTATGTGGTGTGATGCTGAAAGGTTTAAAGTCCGAGGTATTGACACTTGTGATAACCATTGAATGTCATCAGTGAACGATTGCCACTTTGCTTGGAGGTCCGCTGGTAATGGTGAGTCCCATGATATGCCTCGAGTCCATATTAGTTGCATGAAACATTTAGCAACCGTGATAAATGGTGTAAGAAATCCACAAGGATCATATATTTTTGCTATGGTGCTTAAGAAAATTCGTTTAGTAGCAGTACTGAATGTGTTAGGTAGTTCAAACTTGTATGAGAACATGTCTGTTGTTGGAGACCATTGTAAACCTAATACAGTAAAATGAGGTGCTTGGGAATTCTGCAAAAACATTGGTGATTCTAAGTGTGTTTCAGGCAAGTTATGCAAAAGTTTAGTTGAGTTCGAAACCCATTTGCGTAGTTCGAAGCATCCGCGACTCAATAGTGAAATAAGCTCTGTTTGCAATGTGATAGCTTCGTCTTCTGTGTCTGCTCCTGTGATTATGTCGTCGACATATGTGTGGTTTCGCAACACTTTAGCCGCTTGTGGATAGGCTTCCCCTTCATCTTCAGCTAATTGGTGCAAAGTACGGATGGCAAGATACGGAGAACTATTCATGCCATATGTTACTGTGTTTAGTTGATATTTTGAAACAGGCTGTTTGGGATCTGTTCTCCAAAGGATCAGTTGGAAATTTCTGTCGTCAGGATGGACTGATATCTGGCGATACATCTGTTTGATGTCACAGCAGAATACGAAATTATGCCTTAGAAATTGAAGCAATATGTCACAGATGTTAGTTTGAAGTTTGCGTCCTGTTAGTAAATGGTCGTTTAAAGAAAGTCCAGAACTAGTCTTGCAGCTTGCATCAAATACAGTGCGCAGTTTAGTAGTACTGCTATTTTCTTTAAGAACGCCATGATGCGGTAAGTAGTAATGCGGATCAGGTGGTAAATTTGAGTCAAGTTTGGACATGTGGCCAAGATTGATGTATTCATCCATGAATTCATGATATAGATGTGAGAAATGATCATTGTTACTGAACTTCCGTTCCATTGCATGTAATCGAAGTTCTGCGGCTTGTCGTGAAGAACCAAGTTCAAAATTTGAGTCTTTGAAAGGAAGACGTACCACATATCGTCCATTGTCATCCCGTGAATGTGTTCTTGCAAAATGTGCATCACACATATCATCTTCTTTGCTCTGTCGAGAACACATTGGAGGTTCCTCTTGATGCCAGAACTGTTGTATGGATGAATGTAAATCTGAATCACTAATTGAATGAAGACATATGTTGAGTGTGGTTGCGGGTGAGACATTTGATGATGCGGTATTTGTTGGTACACATGGAGCAGTACCCATGATGACATATACCCGAATCTAGTACCTAGTACATGAGGCATGTTGTCACCAAGTAAGAACTGTTCATGAGTGAACAATAGTGGAAATAATGCAGCTCCGAGAACAACGTCAATGCGACCAGGGAGGTGAAAAGTTGGGTCAGCAAGAGTTAATGATTGTGTATGCTTAATAACATCTCATGATATGGGCATGCGGGGAAGGTCAACTGTCAGCTTGCTGAGAATTAACATAGGAAATTGCTCAACAATCTGTTGACCTGATAATGTCTCTAGAGACACGAATATTTGACCATTGTTTTGTGTTACATGATGATCAATTCCTGACAGTTGGATATCACATTTGTGACGGCGAATGTTTAGTATGTTAGCAGCATGTTCCGTTATGAGGTTACACATGCTTCCAGAATCAATTAATGCTCGAAACATATGAGAAGTTCCATCAGGAGACTTTAATTTCACCATTAAGGTACCTAATAATACAGTAACATTGCAGTGAATGTTGGATTTGTTTTGCGATGCGAGCGTTACCGACGTATCCGTCTTAGAGGTAGTGCCACTTTCAAATTTACTTGACTTAGATGAGATAGTCCTTTCATTTGATTGTTTAGTTTCACTGTCAGTATTATCGACATTGAAATGCAATAACGTGTTATGACGTTTATGGCATACCTTACATGATGATTGTGACTTACAGTTTTTGATGTCATGCGATCCTAGACAAGAGACACATTGTCGATTACCTTTTACGATTTGATATCGTTCTTGTGGGGTTTTTGCTTTGAAAATAGGACATGAGTAAAGTTTATGTGTTGACTGATTACACACGATACAATGCAATGGGGTCTGAGTGTTTGCGGAAGGCGTGCACTGAGTAGTTGCAACCATAGATACGCCTTTTTTAGGGTAAGTCTTAACACAAGATGCCGATTTGTGGCGTGATGAATTAGCGATACTTTGTGCAACCTGAACAGAAGGAGCTAAAGATGCGTCTTCAAAGTGAGAACATTCAGTGTTAAGAAAATCAATGATTTCTTTAATTGTGGGCAATGTGTGATTTGCAGACAATGAACTGGTGCGGGAGTCTTCTAATTTTTTGCGTAACTCCAAGTCTAGCTTGCGCAATACTACTGCAGTTAGTAAAGGGTTTTGATCTTGAATATTGAACTTTAGAGCATTTAATGCTTGTGAGTTTTCATTAAAAGAGTTGACAAATTGACGGATTCCATTAACGTTTGTGGATGAAATTTGAGGGAGATCTAAAATTTTATTTAAATGAAGCAACTGCAAACGCCTGTTGTTGTGATACCGTTCCCTAAGCCAATTGTATGCAATGATGTAATTTTCTTCTGTAAGGCTAAGACTCCGAATCAAGCTTAGAGGTTCGTCATGAAGTAAACTTAACAAATACTGGAATTTCATGACATTTGATAAAGCAGTGTTTTGGTGAATGGTGGTGTCAAACAAATTTATGAATGATGTCCATGTAGCTAAATCACCAGTAAACTTAGGCAACTCAATTTTTTGGTAATCGTACTTGTGAATGCCCGTTAGATGTTAAACTGTCATTATTGCTTACAGAAGTAGTTGTGGGATTTTCAGGAGAAATTACTGACTCAATGTGGCTTGAAATGTGCACATACAAATCGTCAATTTCGTCTTGGTCACGAGACAATACATCGTTAGATAAAGTGCTTTCATCGGTACACATTAGAACCCGTTCCACGATAGATTCATAATCCGCCTTTTTCTTATTAATTTCATTCATGTGCGCATTTAAAGATTTGACTTGAACTGTGTTGAGAGGCTCAACTTGTGTACAAAGCTTGTCAACTACATTTTTGATAGTGTTTAACCGACTTTTAATTAAAGCTGTAAGCCGTTCGTAAGTTTCAAGTTTAAATTCACTGCCTTTTGATGGAGCCATATCAAATGTTGTACATATGCTTGAAAATGAAGTTAAATGAATACACAAAAGTCTATAATGCGGTAAAATGAAGTCAAATGAACTGTATTTTCTTCCAAATTGCTAAATTTCCATCCTGGCTCGTGATGGACCAAAAAGAATGTGCGGTTAATGTGAGAAAAACATCTTCTTATCGAAGGACCATTTAATAAGTGAGATTAAAATTGTATAACTTGCTTTATTTTGGACATGAAAACTTATAAAATCAATTACATGACAAAACAGAAGGTTTTTAAAAAAACTATGAAAAACAACTCACCAAACACAATGTACAACAGATTCATCATATTCTTGCTGACCTTTTTTAAAAAATTAGTTATATTAAATTTGTCCATGGTGTGTATAAAAAACTCACACTATTTTTTTTTGTTGTGAGATAAATATAAACAAATTTCTTTAACTGATTGATTATAGTAAAAAGAAAACACATGATAAAAAAAAAAAAAAACCATCTGGGATGAAAACAGTCCTTTTGATAGTGATGTGGGAATACCAAACAATTTATATTGAGGAAACTGTATTTACGAACGTCAAGATGTGAACGTCAACGTGTATGTAATTATTACAGAATAATGTTCAATATAGAGAGCGAACAAAAACAATTTGCTAGTTTGTTTGTATCTCTAGCAAAAAAATCTTTAGATTAATGAAATAATGTATTCCTGTACGAAAACTACACTAGAGGGTTTACTTTAACTGAAATGATTCTGTTTTGTATTTGCGAGTGTGCTGTTTGCTAGAAAATAACAAATCAAAATTTCGATTGAATATATATTTACCCTGGTAAGGCCATAAATATTTGCGAGGTGGCCCGGATTGAAATATGCATCATGAATGAGAACTTCATTGACTCCTTTATTGATAGTATGCAAATTTGTATATCCCACCTGTTAATGTGGAATAACTGTATATAATATACTAGTATAACAAGTTAAACTATATCATTTTTTATTATTAGATCATGCAACTAAAAACTTATAATTATATTACTTGTCAAGATAGAAATTTCTAGAAATGTTTAGTTGAAATTGTATAATTTAAAATATTACTGAGTTGTTAAGAAAATAATGATTACCCTAACAACAATGAAGTCATGTCTCTCATGATTAATTTAAGTTTGTTTTGATTGTACAATTTTGTCAAGGAAAAGGTTGCAATCACGTAAACTTCATCGTGAGCAGTAGATAGGATACACTCAGCTTACAACAATTTACATCTTTACTGTATTAAAATTTGCATAAGCAATACTCACGAAGGACTAGTTTTGCTCCATTTAGGTTTGCAGATTTAAAGCGTAATACAAAAATTGTTCACAAATAATAATTAAACCTTTATTTTATTTCTTTCAACGGCACAACAGCAATTTATGAAATTGAGAACAAACAAGAACAAAAGATAATTCAGTACGATACTAAAATTATCTTTTTCACAATAATTATTTAAACACTAGTAAAAAACAATGACAATAAATATAAATAAATAGCTATCAAGCGTAAAAAATCTTCACAATAACAATAAATAGTGAAATATAATGTTAACATCAGAATAAAATTAGCAGTAACAAGGGTAAAAACTTATGTTGAATTTGGAAAAATGATAACAATAAATATTCCTTACATAAAAAATCAATAGCAAGCAACAACTTTAAAGTGTTGCAAACTAGAAAAACAATATAATATAGAGATGCCAACAATAAACAATCATTAACAATACAATGTGCAACATACTAATGAAAGACAAAGCAAATATTGAAATGAATAAGTTAAATTATGCTATCTACAAAGAATTTGAAAATTAATTTGATTGAAAGACAAAGGCAATAATAAAATAAAACAATAATAAAAAATTTTGTTTAAGTTAATCACAAACTAGTCAATGTACAGAGCAGAAGCTATTTTCAATGGTATGCGGCTGCAGCAACCTGATGACTGTTCTCCTGAAGGTTGGCAACGCAAAGCCATTAGCGATGGCTTAGTGTGAAAACCTCATAGGTCCAGTTTTGATCGAAAATGGCATTTGATGGTTTTAGATAGTAGACCTCGTATCTCATAGTTATAGATTTTAAAAATCTAAAAAATATATGTTGTGATCTAGAAGCAAAAAAAAAGAGAATTTTGTATATCAGCTGTAACCCTGAGTAAGAGTGAAAACCATTTATACATGGATATAGAGGCTATCATACTAATGAAGATGTAGTTAATTGCTTCCATAGTGTGATAACCTCACACATTATTTAGATGTACGAGTCTTTCACGGAGAGTAAGTATTTTTATACTATTTTTGAAAATTTTTACCCGTATGTAGCGATTTGTAGCCCAAACTTAACGAGAAATCACGTTCATACCAAAATTTAAATATGACAACTTCGTAAGTCATTTAATTAACACTAGAGATCGCGTGATCGAAATTCGACCAAAATTTTTGTTCATCTGGACCCAAGAAGCTTAAGAACATTTTATAACTGAAAGATCAGTTTTCCAGTTTTTATAGCAGTTGTTTTTAGTAGAGCTTTCTAATGACTTAATCAATTCTCCTTCCTAAATAAGATTAAAATTGGAACTTTGAAAGCCTGTGGGGCGTAGCCCTGGAGTCCGATATGAACCTTTCTAACGGTATGCATGGATTTCTCCTACGATGAACACGAGCTGAGAAAAAAGGAGGAAATGAAACATGCTTATCTGTTGATATATAGAAGATATACAGTAAAATTATGTAAAACTAATGTTATGTAATAGTCAGACACTTCTAAAATCTAAAACAAGTAAAATATTCACTACTGTCTTATGTGTGTGGATAAAAAAACAGTTTTTTCATAATACCATTGCGATATACGTTGTTTTCGGAACGGTAAGCTGTGATCGAAACTAGTTGATTCCCAGTGGGTTGGATAAACGTGATGGTAAACCAAATTTCGGGACTAGACCGCAAAACAGTGGTTTTCGGGACAGTGGTTTTAATAACAGCTGCAAATAGTTCAAATACAAGATAAACAAATAACACCGTAAGTTTGGGTATACAGGGTGTTCGGAAAAACCGTTTCAGGAATTCAGGAGGTTATTGCCCACATCAAAATAAGCAAAAATAGTCCTATAAACATATGTCCTAAAATGCTTCGTTAATTCGCTAGCCGCCATTTTGTTTTTACACTAAATAATTTTTATTTTCGTAATGGATCATTGTATTAAGTTAATATTTGGCATGAACCTTCATCATAGCAATACCCATTTTCAGGAAAAAAGTTATTTTTTTATAATGTGCATTTTCAAAATGGCGGCCATTTTAAAATTTGTAACTAAAATATCTCAAAACCGGTAAATTTTATAAAAATTTTATTAGACACAAAAAAGTTGACGAATTTAATTATCTAACCAATGGTACCAAGTTTGTACGGATCTGACAACAAATAACTGAGTTATTGAGATTTTTCAATTAAAATGACCTTAATTCGTGTTAATTACAATGGAAAATCAATGTTTTTATGCATAAAAATCTCAATAACTCCGTTATTTGTTGTCAGATCCTTACAAACTTGGTACCATTGGTTAGATAATTAAATTCGTCAACTTTTTTGTGTCTGATAAAATTTTTATAAAATTTACCGGTTTTGAGATATTTTAGTTACAAATTTTAAAATGGCCGCCATTTTGAAAATACAGATTGGGAAAAAATAACTTTTTTCTTGAAAATGGATATTGCTATGATAAAGATGCATGCCAAATATTAACTTAATACAATGACCCATTACGGAAATAAAAATTATTTAGTGTAAATTACAAAATGGCGGCTAGCGGGTTAACGAAGCATTTTAGGACATATGTTTATATGAACTTTTTTGCTTATTTTGATGTGGGCAACAACCCCCTGAGTTCCTGAAACGTTTTTTCCGAACACCCTGTATAGGTTAAAATTTATTAATTTTTATCCAAACTGTAAATTTATTAAAGGTGGTATGATGAAAAGTACTGTTCGTAACTCGTCCGAAAGTGGTATATCGGTGCTCGATCGAATTCAAGTACTCGGCTTCGCCTCGTAATTGAAACTCGATCTTGCACCGATAACGTCCATTTTCCGGACTAGTGACGAAATATACTATTTGCGCCTCCTGTAAAATTACGATTTTAACACTTTTACTCTAAATGAAAAAATCGGAAACCACAACACCTCCCAATCGATGGAGTCTAGCCAGACCATTGTTGTAAGCGTAGGCAGTCAGTTGGAAAATGCGACCGAAGATGGACAAGGATCTTTTCCATTATTATCCATTTACTATCTTGTAGAGAAAAATCAGGTCATTGATTTGGTGTCTTGTAGAGGTTGCAAATTGAAAAGTTGAACAACTACTGTACAAATGCTTGTTTGACTACTGGTTCATCAAGGTAGTCATCACAACCGGACCCCCCAATACTCTCACGAAGTGGAATTGGACGTTATTTAGCTGCTAAACGTGGCCGAGCTGGTATGGAGACCAATATATGGATACGTAGTCCAAGATGGGTTGAAAATCGTCTTGTAGAGCACCAGAAGAGGCCGAGTTGGTTTGAAATTTTGAATTGACAGCCATAATATATATCCAAAACGGAAGAATGCTTTGGACACGATATTGTTGATGTATTCAATTTCATTCCGGGTCGTAGTCAAAGTAGAACCTTGTATGAAACTTTGTTATAAATTACCACTCAAATATTTTTTCTGATATAAAGTAAGGAAAAACTAATAAATGGAACGATTGTTATTTTATATGCTAAACCTATCTAAGAACCATTAAAATGATGATTTAAATACTCTCAACCAGCTTTGGTTTGTGGAAGAATAATGTTATGGTAGTATATTAGGGGTTAAATTATCTAGAATATAAACATAATACAGAATCCTAAGCTGGAAGGATAAAGAGATGGATTTAAAGCAAAGTTTAATGTAATCTGTTATTTTTGGCCTCAAGGAAAGTGAAATTAAATTATCCTCGAGTTTGGTAGATTGTCGCTTCAGACCTTGTTATTTTTGTCTTGATTTTTACTGACATGTTGTAAATAATTAAACTGCGTCAGTCACTCAGTGTCACTAATAATTGAACTAGTGTAACCACCTAAAATTAAAATCAATATATATATATATATATATATATATATATATATATATATATAAATGTATTTAATTTTTCGTAGTAAGACTTTAATGATTGAATGAAACATATTCATATAAGAAATTTGTACTCTAGTGTTTTTCTTTACTAAAAATATTCTCGTAGTTCATGAAGTTTCATTATTGAAATAAAATCCTATAAATAAGGTCTTCATTTCAGAATATGATTTATCTCATTCAATTGGTTCTCCCAAATATTCTGATGATTGTTAAATCAAAGTTTTTCAGTAATGGTTTGAAGAAATGAAATTAAAGGACATAATCCTAACAAGTTAAAAATAAACAAAACATTTCATATTAATAACACGTTAATCACTATATCACTTATCTTTATATAACTCAATCAATTGTGTGATTAAGTTGCCTATGATAAAAATACTAAGTATTTTTATCAATGGTTGATACGTTTATTATTTTGTTTAAAGCAGTTAATATAAGTGGAATAAACTTAACTTTCTATCAAACCTCTCTTTTTCAAATAAGGACAAGAATGGGATTTCTTAGTTTATTTGTAAGGCTTTTTAAATGTTGGTTAATTAACGAATTCTTTGCTGCCAAAGAAAGAAAAATACTACTTAACTCTTTTAATTGCTTTAATAAAGACCCTTGAATAAATAATTTGTTTGACTAAACATAAGCTAAGATTAAAATGTCAGTCTTTGAATAAAACTCATTTACAATTAGAAAATGTAAATTAAATGAGTTAGACATCATATATAATTAAATAGAAAATATAACATGACCACTTATAATTTAAGTTAAACAACCCACACTAAAAAAAGGCCTACGGTATTCATTGTTCGACAGGTTGATGTCCTGCTAGATAAACGTCACGGACCAAAGGTCAACTTGGATGCACCGCTCACGACTAACGAATCCGTCCGTCTCTTAAATGTATGTTATATGTCACAAATATTTATATGTTTGTGTAGTGTGTAAATGTTTATAACTTTATGACGAAATGTTTGTGCGCTTGATAATGTCACAGTGTTTATGAAAAGTAGGGTAGAATAAAACAGAGGACATGAATGTCAAAAGTAAGAGTTAGACACTTATAAGTTACGAACTGTGCAGTGTAAAACCTATGTTCGGGGCAACCAGAATAGTTTTCAAAGCCTCTTACAGCCTTCAGGTTAGACATCTAACTCCTAAAGTAACTTAGATATATCATGTTTATGTAAAGCAATTTTTTTAAATAAAAATTGTTTCTGCTTGGAGGAATTTCTACCCTATTATGGTAAAATAGGGTTCTTTTCTTACATTATGAAATAATACATTTTCTTAAAAGCTTCATACAACTATCATTTTATATTTTGAAAACATGGGCATAGTTATTTATTACAGTATAATTTATTACATTATTTATTACAAAAACATTTTGGCTACTGATTTACTAATATTAATTTTAATCTTTTGCCAATTAATTTCATTGCCATATGATTAGAAACAATGACAAAACTAAAACATATTTTGTTATGTATGTAAATTTATTTGGATTGATTCATCCATCTTTTATTTACAGTTACATAATGTATATACGGACAACAAGATAAACAAACATTTTGCTCTTTGTATGCCAGGTGCCAATTAGGTATTTTATTTCTGGACATAAACAAGGGAAATCGTCTTGTAATGAATCTCGTAAATTAATAAGCATTTGACATGACTTGTACAAGCTGACTGTGTATGGGTTTGTGAAATATGTCAGATCAGTGAGTACTAACTGCACCAACGTTAACTTGGATGTAAATTTCCACCTGCAATAAATTAGCTTAGAACTTATATCCGTGTGCATCAATGTTAAGATTGTTAAATTACATTAACCATTTGTATTATAAAACATTTGTATTATTTATCTGATATATAAATAAGACACATTGAAGACTGAAATGCATCAAACGTGTTTGTTTAAGACAAATAAAAGCCATACAAACAAGACGCTCATTATGAAAGCGTTTTTTAAACTCCCGGTTGTGTGGAAAGTGAATATTTTACATGTTGAGGTGTGAGATTCAGGTCTAAATATTCGGTGAGTTTTATATTTTGTGTCCAATTAACAAATATGGATAGTTGATTACACTTAGCTGATTTTAATGTCATCATCTTAAATAAAAATGTTCGTTGCATCAGTGATTTCAATGCACTTATTGACTTCGCAGCTTATTGTATAGCATTGAAGATATGCTGGTAATATACTGTTATTATTACAGAATTTTTCATTAATATTAAAAGTTGAAATCATTTAAATCAAAGTTGTTTATAAATTTTGGAAATAAGGATGGGAATGTTGATTGCCGAATTAGTGTTAATTGCACCACACATTAGAATCTTGAATCTTTTTACAGTTTCTATAATACTTCCATGAACTATGGTAGAACTGAATAGACATTACAGGGACTAAATATAATTTAATTTTAAATCCACAAGTAAAAAATAATAGTCACATTTTACATTTCCTATAAAATTAAACTAATTTAGGAAGGTAGTTTCAACATGTATGAGACAAATATGCTTAGAAACAAACTGTGATTAAGTTTAAACTGGGACAACAGCTATCTCGAGAACACTCAAACTTCTAGTTCATAAGCGTGTACCTACGGTGTTAAAGAGCCTAGAGGTTTATGACTTGTTCTATTTATAGCACTATGAAAATTCAGTACAGCCTATGCTAACCAAAGATTGTGTCAGTTGTCATATGACCCAAATAATGATATACAGACCATATGATATATATATGGTTACAGACTTTGTTTCATCTCAGTTGTCGGTTTTGTGATAGTTATCAAACGCATACACCAAGTGCAAAAAAATATTCCGTACACTTTACATAAGACTTTTTTGTCTTCTATGAAATATTCTAATCAAGAAATAATATTAAACCACGTAAAAGCCTTAAACGGGGTTAATACCTTCAATAAAGATTTACTCGGTAATAAGCATTCACACAAATAAAATAAAAATATTTAAACCTTTAATTTATTACGATTGAAATAATTACAGCCATTTTATCCTTAAAATACAGTGTTCAAAGAGGTGTTCTCAAAATAAAGCAATTTTAAACTAAGTAGGAGTAATTCGCCTTCTTTTTATCGCTCGTAATATGGTTAACAACTTTAAAACCACTGAGCGTAAATATTAATAGCTCTCGGCACATTTCACTTTAAAGGGGAGAAATTTCAACAAAATGCCTCTTTACAAATTGTGATAAAAACTCTTTTATTTCAGTAAATTAAGACATAATAGAATGATTTAATGACAAATTCTTTTAGATATTATACTCCCTGGATAGTTATAATAATAATAATTCAACTGTTTGAAATTAAACTGGTAGCTATTTATTTTATTTATCAACCTGTCTAATATTAAATGGGGAAATTATTGTTTACATTGTAAATATTTTTAAATTTGATTTGTTGGTGGATGTATTTGTTTGGTGAACCCTTAATGAAAAGGGTTTTCAGTGTGTTTCGGGCTGTCATTATAACTAGAGAAAGCCCCAATCATTTGATTTCAATGAAATTTTATATATATGTCCTAATTCAAAATAATTCCAATCGTTAATTTTTTAATCTTAGAAAATTTTAAGTCACGAAAATTCCTTTTAAATATATAATTTTGATTACAATTTTGAAGCTTATTAAGGGTTAAGAAACCTGATAAAGTGACAACACATGCATCCCTGAAAAGTTTACAATCAAAAGTATTGGTGTTTTAAGGGTTAAAAAGTAAATGGTGTAAAGAAATATAAACTTGAAATACATTTCATTAGTAACCTTTAAATTCATAAAAATGATTAAGTGATAATTTTTTTTATTTATACCCTATACGTCTAATTGTTGATGAGAAAATTATATGTAGTGTTTATAAGTAAACGCAGAACGTTGCCGCGCTCGTGGAGTGGAACTGAGGGGATAGTAGAACTGATACTCAACTACAATACTCACTGAGCGATCAAAACATCGTTGTAGGGTGGTGTGAATTCATTCGCTGCCAGAAGAAAGTTTGTGTCAGCTATCTAATATAGTTTATAAAAAAATATTCAAATAAAAATGATAAGTTTTTTTAAATTTTGTGTGTAAGGTAACAACTGAAAAAATTATACTATACAATATTGCTCGCATTAGAGTCATCCTTAAGTATGCATATTTTGAAGTGGATATGAAGTTAGATATACTATTTAATGGTATTATCCATACATTTCTTTCAAGGTACGTTTTAACCCATTGAACTGAAATATTTAAATTATATGGAGTAACAATGGCATAGTTTTTTTTCCCCATATGGTGCTCTACCATATCTCCCTAATCTTCATTACCTTAGTTTCTGTTTGTTTTCATTAGCCGATCAAACAAGCCAATAAAAATAAATTATAATAGATCAAGATTTTGTGTCAAGCACAAAAATTTTAATTTACAATCAATTGATTTTCTTTTTTTTTTTTAAGAAAAATAATCATAATTTCTTGCCGATCCCTAAAGGTTGAAAAAACTAATTCTGGGGGAAAAGCCTTTAAGTTTTATGTCATCCATTGTAAGCCACTAAAACAACGGCATTAAATGTATAATTCCATTGAAAATCGTTAATTATGTGTTCATATTTCAGTTTCATATTTACTTTAAAGGCTTTTATCAGTGTAATGTGATGAATAGGCATTTAAGGTGTAAAATATCATGTATAATGATAAAATCAATATTCACCTAGTATTACATATACAGTAGATGAATATAAGAGGATTCCACTGATGGCATAAAGTTCAAGGAGGAAGCAGATTAAATCGTCGAGATGGCGTAAATGTCGTCTTACAATCACAAAATCAAATATTCCTTGTGATTATAAGCTTAAAGTATGTTTTATAGAGACGCAGAACACACCTTATGTAATAATCAGCCTTAATCAGCTTCATTTAGCTTTATTTAGCCTTATTTAATAATCAGCTTTGGATAATCAGACTTAAGAATCTTCAGTACAGGCCATATTGGATTTTTATTTCCTTAAGACTATATCAAATCCGGTATTTTTTATTTTTTTGTTTTACAAGACACAAAAAAGTTGACAAGTTAAATTATTTATCCAGTGATACCAGATTTGTAAGACCCTGACAATACATGAGGGAGTTATTGGGATATTTATAATAAAATTAGATTAATTCGCATTAATAATGCAAAATCAATGTTTTTATACAATGGACAATGGAAATAACTCCATTATTTATTGTCAGAGTCCTACAAACTTGGTACCATTGGTTAAATCATTTAATTGGTCAACTTTTGTGTGTATTTTAAAATTTTGATAAAATTTGGTGGTTTTAAGATATTTGAGTTTAAAATTGAAAAGAGCCTAAATTTTTAAAATAGACATAGGAAAAATAGATTTTTCATGAAACGTTGATTGTTGCGATGAAGGTTCATGGCAAATATGAACTTAATACAATGATTCGTTACGGAAATAAAAATTATTTATATTTAGTGTGAAAAACAAAAGGACGGTTATCGGCTTAGCGAAGCTTTTGGGACATATGTTTACAGGTTTTCTTTTCTTTTTTTTTTTTTTTTGCCCAATCTCCCAAAATCCTGAAACACTCTCACACCCTGTATATTACCACCTTTAATGTGAAAAAGCTGATAATATTATTATACCAGATAAATGTCACTCGGAAGACTTTACATGATCGATTGACTTCAATACATCATTTAGTGCCCCAGTCCTGTTTGATAACATCAGATACTTAAATTCCTATTACCCACAGGCATGTTTGTGTTTTAAGATGGAGTAAGATCAATGACATTAAGTTTAGAGTAAAACTTTTAACCCATACTAGTTGGTATTTTCATTTTTCCCAAATCGTACTCTACTGCACTGTTTCAGATATGTTATATGACAGGCAAAGAATATGAGATAATTTTTGATATGAAAACTCAACACATTATATAAGAGGCTTTCACATTTAAAAATAGTCTAATAACATAGAAGACGAATATGGAGGTCCTACGATTGTAGGAATTTTTTAAGTCATTTAATTTATTAAAAAAAAAAAATATTGGAAAAGTTTATATTTATTCATTGAAATTTTTATGTCACCTTCTTGATATTACCAATTCTAAAACATAAAATTACGATTTATAATTTAAGCCCCAAATCAGAACATTAATAAGGAAGATATTTGACGTGTAAAACATTTCAACGACTAATTAAAATTCTCATCTATTCATTCCAACATTTGTCATGTTAATTTGTGAGTTAAGTAGAACAGTAAATAATTATACAATATTTATAATAATTTTCCATTTTTTTAGAACATATTTTAAATTACATTCAAATTAGAACAACAAAAAAATAATTTACATTAAAGTAGTAAATTGTTTATATAAATACATTATACACACGAGTAATAATGAAAAACTTAAAATCGAATTTCAATGATAGTCAATATAATCCTATCTATGTTATTTAGCTGGCGGATAGTGTTAATCATTCTTTATAGATTTCTTATTAAATCATAAGTAACCATTTAGCCTTTAGGGCAAACTCCTCGCTAGTCAGCTCCAAAATTTTAGGGAGAAATAGTTGGTAAAACTATTTTCGGCAATATATACTTTTACCTCTAAGTAAAAAAGTATCAGCACAAATCATCTTATTGTTCTTATTGGCAAAATGAGATCAAATGGAAAAAGGAATTAAATTTTGCCTTATTGAGACTGTTAAATAAATGGAACTAAGAAACAAATAAAAACTAAACTAATCCTGGTTGGTTAATTAATTACTGAGCAGTAAAACGAAAATATATATTCCGAACACACAAAATGTTTAGAATGGCCAAATCATTTTATAGCTAAATCTATTGTACGTATTTAAGTTCACGATTATGTTTTTAGTTATTAAATTTTTTGGAATGTTTTTGTTATACGTTATTTGTTATGAGGTATAAGTTATTTTTCAATTTGCATATGACTTCCACCAAGGGACGCCCTCAAAGAAATTATTTGAGGAAACTTCATTTTCCTTTGTCGCTCACCATCTTTAAGGACTTTGAATTCAGACAATTAGTGCGCAAACTTCACCTTGGTAGGCAGCAAGTGTCCAAAAGGAAAGCAAGTATTCAAAAGTATTCAGTTTCAAAATTTCGGGAATTGGATTTTAGGACAAAATTTTATCGCCTACTAATTTTGACTCTGTTATCTTTCCAAAGTTGTGGTTTTTGGCTTCTCTTTACTTATAAAAGATATCGATTTTATGTACATCAGACTTATGTTTAAATTGAATATCTTTCTAGGAGGACTGCCCCTTAACGTGTTCATTACCACATTTTACACTCCAAAAATATTTTTTCATGCCAAAAACGATTTTAAAAAATATGAGCATCGTATGATGACAAATACAAAAGTATTAGACCCCTGTTTGATTTTAGAGACACCCAGTATAAATTTGTTTTATCCAAATAACATTTCAACCAACATGTTGTACAGAAAAAAATCAAGAACTGTTTAAACAAATATATTTGATTATTAAGTCTCTTTTAAGTTTAAAATATACTAATACGTAAATAAATATCATGTTAGCCAATTTCCCTTTAGTAAAAATAAAAACGCACTATGAGTTTTAGAGTAATTTTGTAAGTTTATGTAAGGGTTAAATCGAAACGCAGCAAAACAAAATTAAGAATATCTAACGTGAAAGTATTTTTCAGTATATGATAGATAATAAAACTTTGATTTAACTGTATAATTTGTTTCGAAATCGTAATCGAAAGTTGTCAGAAAGACTCAAAATCGAATTGTATTTTATTTATTTCTAGCATTGTTATTACATGTTAATGTATGTTGTTTATACATAAATTTAGCTACCTTAACCAACAGATGGTTTTCAATTAACCTCAAGAAAACGACAATCTTAACTACATACACTTTTAAAAATAAGGCCACAACAAGAATTATGGCTTGAAATAAAGAGCACAAGTGCATTAAATAACAAAGATATAATCGTAACTTAGTTATTGAGTTCATCCTAACCTATATTGTGGTCACTGGAGGGAATAAGCCAGAGAAAGGTTCTATTCTCTGGTAGAGTCACTTAAACTTTGGTCTTAAATTATATAGCGGGTACTGTTTCTCAAAGTTGAATCTGGAGGAATAACATAAATTTTTAGTTACTTCATAATGAGTGCCTTAATGATTTTACTTTTTGATTACAAAAACTAAATAAAAAACTATTATTTTAACCAAGTAAAAGTGAAATAAAAATGTTATAAGTATAGGAATAACGATTATATTTTTTACTACACAATATCTAGGCTAACATATAGTTAAATAAAGAATTGTTGTTTACTATATATTCATGCCATATAGTGTAGCCTAGTAAAATTAGTCGGGAAAAATGAAATAATTTTTGGAAAGCCAATTTCTTTTGAAATGTGTTCTATGGCGTCCCCTGACCTTCCTCCGAAAAGTCCCTAGAAATCCCATATGGGGCTCACGGTTATAAATCAGGGGTTGGCCCATAAGGAGTTACATTAAAATTTGATATTAAGCATACTAATTTTAAATACATTCTAGAAAGTTTATGTATATCAAATTAAAGGTCTTCAAATTTAGAATACAATGCCGTAAACCCGACCTCAATATAACTGTCGAGAGTGAAATGGCAGGAGTTCAAAGTTTAGAATAAAATAATACTATCAAAACTTTGAAATACAACAACTGCCGACATATTTGACCTTTTGAGGTCTGGTTTTTGGCTATGTACTCTCCTTACTAAGACCTTTAAAATTATGTACAGGATGCCTATGGTCTAAGAAATTTTGTTTAAAACTTCCTCTTTGGAACGTCCATGTGGAGGGAGGTTCAAGGGTAGTAGGATAAGCATATGACTAGCTATCCGCATTTTCAAAGGTAATTGTAAAAGCAAACGTTTGCCCCAAACTGCACCTCAAAAGGTCAAGTATTTAAAATTTATTACATTTTTAAGCGTTTAGGTTAAAATTTTATTTTTATTCAAAGTTTGACAGGCTGCCGTTTTCGACTCAGGCAATCTTTTGATGGGGTTTGCGGCATTAAATTCTACTACTTAAGAGCTTTAATTTGATGTACATAAACCCATTGGTCGAAGAAAGATTTATTTCTGACTCCACGTGGGCCATCCCATCATTTATAGGCATATTGCCCACTGGGGATTTCAGGGGACTTTTCTGAGGGAGGTCAAGGGATGGCATAGAACACATTTCAAAAAAAATTCGCTGTCCAAAAATTGTTTTATTTTCCAGCCATATTTTGGCTTAATTTTACTACACTAATAACAAAAAACTTTGAAATACACACATTTCATCCCCTTAAAGTTAAATAAAATTTGCGGAGATCAAACTTCTATAAACTATAACTATTCGTACTTTGCGCTTTGAGGAGAAATATTTCATGAAAACTATACAAGAATAAGAAATTTTCCAGGGAACGTTGTTGTATGAACTTAGGCTGCAAAGACAAATCTTTGTGAGTAATGTTCAACACACACCTACCCGCAATACTTTAAAACTGCTGTCAACCTTTTATAATAAAATTAGACACCCAGAAATTAAACACGTTTTTATTTTAAGATTTTCAAAATACTTTAATTTTCATCTTTATGTTTATTCAGATTTCCAAAACCAATATTTTATTATTATTTTACAAAAATAAAATAAACAATATTATTTTACCCTCTCGGGTGTACTCGAGAGGGCAAAATAAATTCATAATTGCTAATCGACATGCAATATAAATGATTCACACGCTCCAATGCTTGAATAATACCATAAAGTTTTAATGAACTGCATAAAGTGTAATAACTTCAAAGTTACCGTATTAAAGATATATTGGTACCTTCCAATACTCTTTTACTAGGTCAAACTAATCAATATGGAACATAATTTATGTCTTTTCTAAAAACTAACTTTCTTTTTCCGAAGTTGGGTCAGCTTTATCAATACAAAAGCTTATTGTATGTCAAGTCACATTGTGTGACCGTTTATATTAAACATTTCAATCAATATTATATAATATTTTTATACATATTACAACCCTCCAATTGTTTATGTTACCAATTTCCAGCATCAATAAAGAAATAAAACGTCTACATTCACAACGATATAGCTTGCCACTTTAAAAAAGTTTATTTAGTTACTGGTCACATTGTGTGACCGTTTATATTAAACATTTCAATCAATATTATATAATATTTTTATACATATTACAACCCTCCAATTGTTTATAATGTTACCAATTTCCAGCATCAATAAAGAAATAAAACGTCTACATTCGCAACGATATAGCTTGCCACTTTAAAAAAGTTTATTAAGTTAAAGTGAATATCTTCTTATCACTTACAACAACAATTTAGTATCAGTATCTTTATATAGGCACTTGACAATTAAAACCTTCTAAAAGTAAAATTTATGAAAGAAAATTAGTTTCCAAAGAGTAAGAATAACAATTGTTATAGAATTTCTTTCAAGGGAGTCACTTTAGTTTGTATAAACCTGCAGTTTTTATTGCTCACACTAGACGGAGTTTGCGACCTCCATCTAGTATTCAAAGAGTTCACTAAGTATTTGATCTCTTTTACTGCAGCCAACAATCACTTATTCTCATCAAAGATTGAAACCTCTAATTTTGTATATGCTGTAAAATTTTCAAGTCAGAAATAACATTTACATTTATCGATAACATACATAAAATGACCACTAAATGTATTACTTTATCCTTATGATTTTCTTTAATGACCTCATACGTCTTGAAACACATCAATAGCAAGTAGCATACATGTTATAACATATATGTAAACCTTATTTCGTACAAATAAGCGAAATGAATTAGCTTATTATCAAAACAAGAGAGGGAAAAAAACTTTCTTGTGAAAAGAACAAGAAAGACTTATGAGGTAGAAACTTATTGGTTCCAATACCAAATTTTGTCGTTATGTATAAACCATTATTAAAAATCTAGCAAATCATTGAAGGGGGATAGACTCTGGATTATTATTTAACATTGTATACCACGTTGACCACCTTATACGTGACGTAATGTTAGAAAAAAATTTAAATGAACCAGCGTCATGTATACGTGTCGCTCAAACTGATTCCAGCTGCATCAAGCTGACGACACATATCGGGGACTCTCAGGTCAAATCCAGTAGACCAACGGCACGTATACGGGACGCAGTCACCGTGCAGTTAAATGACTCGCCACTCCAATTTGGTACAACAAATCGATCCAAAGCCTGTTTATCGGTCTATAGGATTGTGTGACAAGTTTATGTTTCACTTGGTCTCTGTTTACGACCTAGTTTTTTAAAGATATTTTCAAACTTGGATGCCCTGACTGCTCCACATGTTGTCTTTAGTGTTTGTATACTACTCATTCCACGTGTGGTTTTTATCTTGTGACACATTACCCTGTATATTTTAGTATTTTTAATGTGGTAAAACTATTTATAATATATTCAAAGTTATCCTACTCATGTCACGTATGTGAGACAGTCGGTCTATCGCAAACATAGTATCAAATATTACAAATAGAATAATGTCACACATAGGTGACGCAATAAAAATGCTAAAATAACACTGAAATGGTATTTTATTGCAACTTTTATGAGTGAATATATATACTAGGCTTTAAATTATACAAAACTACCGAAAAAAATTTCGGTTTCTGTGTTACTGTTGGTCAGTGGTGAGGGTTTCTAGTACTAGACCCGGTCTGCTGGGATCTCTCGGCGACCAGAATTCCCGACAGTCGTCGGTAGCCAACATGACATACTAGGCTTACATCCAAATGCGTTTGTTTTATGGAGACCTAGGTTTCACAACCTATAGGTGAATTAGCAATTAAAATCGAATTGACAAAGTCTGCTAAAGAGAGATGGCAAAACAAAATCTAGCTTAGGCAAAAAAAAAGAAACAAAAAAGACTGATAATATTGTTTCGACACCGAAACTTAGGTCTATATAAAAATGACGTACGGTTATTGGATCATAAAGTAAGTCTAAAATATACAATGCCAACTACTTTATTTAATCCTGACGGTATGTATTTTGGTGATGGTTTCTTATCTGTTTATTTTTGGGCTACACATCACTAAGATAAAAAAATATATATCATAATAATGGTTTGAAATGTAGCTTTATAAAAAAATCCTTTTTGCTGAGTGATGTGTAGCCAAAAAATAACCAAATTTAGTAGCATTCTCAATAGTTTTACCGAAATATCAATTAAATAAATTTTGCTTTACAGTTTATAAGATGAAAAAAATGTCAGTTTAATGATGTTAATTATGACATAGTTTAATGCATTATTTAAACTGTCAATTTTATAATATAAAGGAGTTTGTTTGTAAAACTTTAATCAAGAAGTAACGGATCCAAATTTTTCATAAGATGTACAAAAGTGATTATTTATTTATTGTTAGTTCTTTACAACTGTTATATGTGAAACAAATATTAAATTTCCATGAGTGCCAGATTATAATGATCAAAACATATCAAGTTTGACATAAGAATCAAAACTATATCACATATCAGTTATTTACATAACAGTGAAGTTTGTTATGCAGTTTGAAGTTTGTTAATCTAAACAACCAGTTAAAGACACAAAATCAATACGCCATCATGCAAATTACAGTAACTGAAACAAATGTTCAAAGCTATTTGGAGGGGTTTTAAAACTAAATCAATAATACCACTGTAGGACGCAATCTACCGGTGATAAAGAGTTCTCATTAAAATGAACGTTTTGAGGTTTACGACATTGCTTTTTAAAATGTAACTTATGTCCGGTTTCCCATTTTCTTAATCGATTTAAAGTAACAAAAAAGATATGTTTTTGTAGAAAAAGTTTCATACTAAAATGCAATCATATTAAAAGATTTTATTAGAAGTCAACTATTAAAAATATTTGTCGTTTTATGTACATTATTACCAACAATTTATTTTAGATATTTTATAATTATTGTTTTCTATTAACATGTTTTTAACATTTTCTTATTCCTATATCAATGGCGTATTTTAATAAAATTGCTGAATAAGTACGCATCCAAACCCATTGTAAAGACGACGATGACCTATAAAATAATTTGGTTAAAATTATACAATATATGGAAATAATTTGAATATATCTACAATAGGATCCATTCGTGTGGAAAACAAATAAAATAGCTCTTTTTACTCCAGTCGTTTTGTATATGAGTCTTTTAAATAAATGTGTTGAATTTCAGTGTAATTAAACTTAAAGAAATTTTACAACTATATTTTCGTTCTATGTTTGTTGTAAATTTTAATTTGATGGCTTAATAAATCGAAGAGGTAAATCGTCTGAGGATGAGTATGTATCAATTCTTTATTAAATTGACTGCAGTATCGTAATAAAAATGATTTTGAGACAGTGAGTGTTGATTGGGATAAAATTAAATAGTTTTTCATTGCAGCTATGATAATGACAATATCATCTATTAATTATTCCATAGCTAAAAACGTTGAAATATCACCAAAATATAATCTAATATTAATAAGGACATGTCAATCAAATAATAATCACCATCGATAGTACAATTACTTAAACAAAAATAAAACAGGGTTTCAATAATTGATTAAAATACACTTTGATGAAAGCAAAAAATATATAAATGATAAACTAAAATGCATGAGAAATATTTTTGGAACAAATATATTTAGGACTAGAGACGGGTTGAGATTGATCCTTCTTTGTCTTAAAACGCATTTGCCTAATACTCAAAGTTTCACAAGTCCTTTCATAGAATTTAATATGAATTTTTTATTTTCTAAAACTACAAAGTTGAATTACAGTATAATTGAATATACAGATGGTTTAAATTTTTCTATGAAACTATTTTTAATACGTAGCACTAAATGTTTAACTGTTACTAGCTTAATCAAACAATTCTAAATGAAACAGCATAATCAAACAAAAGAAGCAATAAATCTTGGTTCATTATTATTAAACCTTAAATTCTTCTTCTTGGAGAAAATATAAATTTTCTGTCTAGATTTTCTGTACTAGATGTACGGCTACCTGGATTTGGATGAAAATAGTAAATGTAAGTAAATCCAACCCCTGAAGTGAAGTACCAGAACTGATTGTCCCTTCAAAGATTTTATTTATTGGTTTACTGATGTACTACGTATTGTTGTTTTTCTGTAATAGCTATAGTGTTTTGTGACATGATTGTATTGTGAAGGTCATGGAGCCACGAGTGAGATATAAGATAGAAAAGGATCGAAGGTAATATTGAACTATCTTGGCTGAATGTAGTCGTTGAATACTCTACTCGATGTACAATCACCTTTAATTCACTAAACACGGTGCTAAGAATGTCGAAACTTTATAGATTATAGGCACTCACTAATCCAAAACTTAGCCATACAGATGTTGCTTGACAGAATGTTCTCTCTCACATTTAGACACACTCTTTTGAGGTTAGGCGCGTAAAGGAACTAAAACATAGATTTAATGGAACAAATAGCTGAAGTACGAATTGAGTAATTTATATAAAAAACTGTGCCGCGGTGCAAAATAAATCACTCATTGTACATATTTTACGTTTAAAGTGCTGGCCATTCAAACAGCCAAAGCCACCGGTCACGTGACGCGGGAACCCGAACTTTCAAACATAACTGCGTTTTCTCTCTCTCTCTCTCTCTCTCTCTCTCTCTCTCTCTCTCTCTCTCTCTCTCTCTCTCTCTCTCTCTCTCTCTCTCTCTCTCTCTCTATCTCTCTCTCTAACTCGGCAAGGCAACAATTTAACATCTTCTGGGACTTTCTAATTTGTTGGTGGCCTGGATAAAAGTACCAGCTATGATTAGCTAGAGTAAATAATAAGGGGCTAGGCTAGGATAGGGTTAGGACTAGCGGTGATTCTCGAAATATATTATGTAGACCCAAAATGTAAGAGATACAAATAAGTAAGTTATGATTGCAATAGTTAGGCCCAAACAATGCAGGTTCGTACAGGAGCATTTAGCCTGCTCATTCATGTTGCATACAATACCTGAAATTCAATATTAGCTTAACGTTAAATTTACATTTCGTCCATTATTATGCCCCATCAGAGATGAACTAGGAAAGGAGCTCATTTGGTATACCGATCCTGGTTCTGGGTATGAACAGTAGGGCCAAACCCAGCGCTTCCCAGGTTTCAGCTGAGTTATCCATATCAGTTACCAGGATCAGTTTTCTTGTGACCTAAATCACCATTCGTTCCAATATGGACTTCCACCGAATCCCATAGCCAATTCATAGGGTAATTATCACCAATATCTTGTTCACATTCCGAAAAGTTCCGTACTCTATCCTAAACCTCTTCCTGAACCCAAGCAAGTGAACGCCAACGAGCTTTGACCATCACCAAACCAAGACCACAATCTTTAGCAGTGAACACCAACCCCTTTCATTTCAAATTGGTATAATTACAAATGTACTTTCGTCAGATGCCAAGCTCTCATCCGTCTACAACTTGTAATGTGAAATCTGTACTTTTGTGACCTCATTAGCAACGGGGTTTAATGTGGATTAATAATGTATCTATTGAAGCTTGTATAACACCGGTCGTATATTTTAAATATTACAACACTGTGTCATTTGATGTTTTTCCTTCAAGTTTATTGAAATATGTATTTTTCTATTAACATATTAACAATTTACATATAAGACTCCGTTACATAACTAAATTCTACTAATAAAATATAAATGTATAACTTTGAGGTGTTTTTAAATTAAGAAAGTATTAATGCAATTCGTCCATATGTTTACATAATATGTTAAATTTGATTTTGGACTAAGCTTTTACTATCATTTAATAAAATACAATAAAATATCAACAAAAACATCAAATTGGTATACCTCAAACATAAAAATATAAAACCGGCCAATCAATCACAAATGCATTAAATAGCATCAAACTACTGCAATAGTTTTATTTTAAATGTCTTGGTAGAAACTCTACCACTGGAAGCCAGTTTCAATAGGACGCTTTTCTGTCCTTATACAACAACATTTAGTCACCCTTCTTTTTGAAGATATAACAGATTTTCATACCTTTCATTCTTCTCTATTTCAAACGTACATTACTTTACCTCGCCTTGCAATTTCATCGTAAATGCCTTAAAATAATGAATGAAAAAATAATTAAATTTTTTTATAATTTAATGCTATAGTGTTGATCTTCATGAAGTTTGAGCAATAAACTCATATTCGTTTAAATTAACTAAATTGGTAATTGAATTATTGGATTATTGGTGGTTCGTTCTTTTTTCGATTTCTATGATTCTATTTTTAAATATTTTTGAAAATCAAGAATTTGTTAAACGTGTCAATCGTTTAATCGTTTAAAAATTAAACATAAATTTGTATGTAGCTTAAAAAGTTACTTTTGAAAAAAATAAATAAAAAGACGATTTACTAATTTATAATTAATTTAGTAACGTAGTCTTTATTAGAGATAAAGTTGTTAAAATAAATAGCTTCTTGTAAAGTAAAATTTTCAACAAAGGAAAATATGAAGGTGGAATTGTTTAAAAATCTGAAGAACAACAATCGTTCCTAGATCTTCTTTTAAGGAAGTCTCCTTAGTCTTTTAACCCTGAAGTTGTTATTATTCTCTTTAGACTGCGTTGTAGGCTTCATTTTGTATTCAAGAGTGCATTTAGGTACCTAATCGCTTATTTCCAGTAATCACCCATTCACGTATTCTCATTTTAGTTTTAAACATCCTATTTTCCATTTATGTTTCATAGTTTACTATTTCTTACATATCCACACAAAACACATATGAATAGTTGCATTGAACAATTCTTTGTTGGTGATTATAATAACATATGTTGTTAAGATGTCTAGTTGAAATATAGATTAAAATTAAATGTTCGTAATTTCATCTTTTTTTTAAATGGCAATGCAGTTTTCCAACCCAAACAACCTTATGGAGACACAACATCTATATGCCATTATGCATATTCCAGCGAATGATATTTTGAACTGAGTTGATTGACTTTTCTTTGGTTAGGCTGAGACTAAATCAATGAATCACGGTATCAAGTCACTCATTGAAAAAAATTGACACGCTTAGTGAAATTCAAGTGAGTATTTTCATAAATGAAAATATGAAATATTACGCTGGTAAATAAGTAACTCATTCCATATCAAAAACATCATTAACATGTGTATGGATATGAAAGAAAGAATTAAGATACAGGAAGAAAAGAGTAAGAGAAGAAAATCAAGGGTAAAGAAAGGACTGAAATACATTTCGACCCAGTAACATAGTAACAGCTGAAAAATAATTTTGAAAAGAAAAAGACACTTTAGTTTGTACAAGTAGCTCACTTTTTAAAAAAATCTATTTTTTTCTATTAATCTATCTATTTTTAAACCATAAAATATTTGTTTAAAATGTACCGTTTAATTCATTGAATAAATTACTGAAGTTTTATACCAACAAGTATGAAAAAATTTGTGCCCAAAGAAAAATTATTTTAAGACTGAAAGACATAAATCCGTCTTTGTCTTGGTAAGGTATTAGTCGTATCTGCGAAGTTTACAGGTCCTTTCTCACAATGTTCTCACAGAGTCTCAAGTCCTAGAATGACGAGGTAAAAAAGGTTCCTATAAACTCTTTTAATTAAGAGAACTAAAAGGTTTAAGTAATAATAGCTTAGTCCACATGAAATAATATTAACGTTTTCTTAAGTTAGGAATTTATAAATTTATTCGAATAAAGAATATTATAACATTTAACTCATTACACTGGAAGTATTATACTCTTTGAGACATGAATGGATATTGATAATCTTTGGACCATCACAGTGTTAGCAAGGCGTCTAAGGCACTGAGAGGGTACGCCTTGTAGAAACCATTTATCTCCAAAATAATTGCTGTGTACACTGCTTCGGTTTATCAGTCAAACATACTCATGATTCACAGATACTTTGGAAATAGGAAAAGGGAAATAATATAGCAGCTTAAATCATGAAGAAGAAAAACATTTTATAATCAGTATAATTCCTTTTGGGCATATTGAATATATTTCTCTTAAAACATACTGATCGCATGTTATATTTTATAATACTCTTATAAAATATAATTTTTTTCTAATAGTATTAAGATACACAAATATCATGGATGTTATGTTTGTTACTGGGAGTACTCAAAGTTCCGCACGGGCTTAATAAAATAACAGGCAAAGTAAAAAAAAAAAAAAAAAAAAAAAAAAACAGCTTAGTACACGGCATTAATAAATTACTACACAAAAAAAGTATATTATATAGATGATTAAAAATTGGTTTTCCGTGGTATCACAATGATGGTAAACCATCATTAAGAAATCTTTAGCGGGAGTTAAAGGGTAAATCCATATATCAAGCTACAATTTATCAAAGTTATCCAACTTTGATAGATTTTAATCCGTTGTAGCTAGATATAGATTAAAAGTAATAATAATAAAAAATAAATATAAAGATCAAATGGCCCAAGTCTTTATTTTTAATTTACAAACTCCCCCCACTTATTTCGGACTTAAAATAAACTTGGAAAATTGGAGCAGGTGAAGCACTGCATGACTTTCTGAGAGCGGCCCTTTAGCACCCTCTTAAACGTTAACTTACCCCTGGTATAATAGTAGCCTACTTACGATTCAAAGAGTCAAATAAAAACCAAAAGGGATTTTCAGCTGTGTCCAACAGGAATTGATTCTGTTCCTCATCTACAAAAAAGAGAAGAAAAATCGATTCCAGTGTCATTATTTTCAATATTTTTATAGTACCCCTTTAAAAATACATCTGCTAAGAAATTAAAATGACAAATTTATTTTTGTCTGGAAATGAACTTGCTCTTGTTGAACACAAAGCTAATGTGCATCAAAACAAAAGCTTTTCAAGCGCGATGGTTTCCATAAATGAGGACCAGCTTGAGAAGGTTCTCTTGGTTTCTTAGGTTTCAAATTAGATGATGGGCTGAATAGGGTAAGTCAAATTGACAGTCGAGTTTACTATTTATTGCTGTTTATGATCTCTCAAACCTGTACTGTAATTATACAGGGTGTTTCAGTACTCCCTATTAATATTTTAGGGCATGATTCCTGGGTTCGAAACATATCTAAATATAATAGTTTAATTGTCCGGAAGTCTTAAGTTACTCACGCAGCCGCAATTTCGATTTTCACATAGTAATTTTTATTTCCGTATCGGATGGTTATATTCAGTTCATACTTTTTATGAATCTTTAGCATACCAATTTACATTTTCTGGAAGAAAATTAATTTTTTCCACTGTATATTTAAAAATATGGTGGCCATTTTAACTCAAATACCTCAAAATCGGTAAATGTTATAAAACTTTAACCTGTCGCAACAAAGTTGCCAAATTAAATTATCTAACCAATGGTACCAAGTTTGTAAGGATCTGACAACAAATAACAGAGTTATTGCGATTTTTCTCCATAAAAACATTTAAAATCTGTAGAAATGGCCTTATATTGCATTTATTATAACGCAAGATCAACGTTTTATGGAGAAAAAATCGTAATAACTCAGTTATTTGTTGTCTGATACTTACAAATCAGTACCATTTGTTAGATGATTAAATTTGGCAACTTTTTTGTGTCTAATTAAATTTTTAAAAATTAACCAATTTTCAGGAAAACATTTATTTTTACCTGAAAATGTAAAATTGTATGATAAAGATTCATACCAAATATGAACTTAATACAGCCATCCGTTACAGAAATAAAAATATTACGTGAAATGGCGGCTGTGTAATTAAAGACTTCCGCACAATTTAAATATGATATTTAGATATCTTTCGAACCCAGGAACAATGCCCTAAAATATTGATATAAAGTTCTGAAACACCCTGTAGGATTACTGAAGACTCGCAAACTGCAATACTCTACATAAATATAAAACAGTGACAGCCAATTTCAATAATAAACTCAATCTTCCATTATTTTCCAATTCAAACATTCATTCATATTTCTCAAATTAAATGTTATTTTACCTACATGCCAAACTTTTGATCGTTGAATTCAAACGGTAATATTCTTTATAGTAATATTAGTTACAGACAGTGCGCTAAAATGCGCAGTGAAAGAATCCTTATTTCTCGTTCAAGTCAACCTTGTTCGCTCCATTCACTTGCTTACAGGGTGAGCTCGTAAGTTGAATAATACAAGGATATTAATACATAACATTTTTGTTCTGCTAATGGTGGTTAATTTTATATAAAAGCTATAAGAAATTTATCTCAATGAGAATTGTTTGTTGATCTTGTCATTCCCTTTTTATAATTATTTTACTTATTCCCAAATGTTTATTCTTTTCATCACAGTAGCCCTTATATGCGTATTTTATGTAATAGCCAGATGACATGATACTATATTTTTTCTGATACTGCATCAACTCCTTTTACTATCAAAACTAGTAGTTTTTTGTTGCACTTAAATCATTATTTGTAGGTAATGTATAAAACAAGTTTTAACTAATTGTGTTTGTATCTTCACTTTTTAGATTAATTACACTAACATTTTTTTTTCTAAATGTTTTCCCTTATTTTCACTTTTTATTCTGATAATTCATACTGCTATATCACAACTCAGGACTGTGCACAGACCATCCATGGTCCATGTAGGCCCATTCCCAAATTTGTATGTATATATATTTTTTAAATCTTGTTCTATTTGATTTTATTCGCGATGCATTCGTATCATGTACTTGTAAAGAAAATAAATCTGTTTTTGCTTTGACTTTTCTACATAATTTTCTAAGTTTCTTTTAACTTTGTCCTCTATTTCACTTTCCCACCCTTTAATATTATTTACATATACTTTTAAACCCCAGAACAGAAAAGCTGATTACATTTTATGTTAATAAAAAAAAATAATTCGTAACGTGTTTATAATATTTGTAAACTGAACTCAACGAAATGAATTCAAGGTTTTACTTTAATTCTTAGTGTTAAAAAACTAGTTTCAATGACTAAGAAAAAAGAAAAATATAAGATATTCAGCAAGATTGTAGTAAAAATATTGTAAGCTAATGTTAAAAAATATTAATTAAACATTAAACGTATTTTGCATAATAACTTTTAAATTCAATTATGATTTAAAACTGAACCGTTAAACGTTAGGCCCCCGAGGGTGTAAATTTCACTAAGGGTTCCTGAATAGTTTTTGCTATCGCTAAGGTGTGAAACAGTTTACGACCAGAAGAAATAACAGCCACTTATCGGCAATGAGGCGCTCTGTATTCCACGTTGCAGCGAGAAATCACCGGCTCTTCTAGAATGAATGTGTAATTACTTGCTATTTATGCGGAAGCTGCGGTTCAACTAGAATGACGAGAAATAAAATGTTTATAATAGTTATTTGTGCTTCTAGGGACTAAAGTATAATGTTTTCTCCCTGAAGGGAAAGTGTTGTCGCCCGAAGGCGAAGCCGAGGGCAACAATTTCCTTGAGTGAGAAAAGTACTTTAGTCCCTTGATGCACACAACATTTCCTCCACCTACACGAATAACATTATTTAAATTCTTTCTTTCTAACATTCTTTTAAATTCTAAATTCTGAGTAACATTCTGGCAAACTCTTTAACGGTAACTCACAGTTTCAAGATAACACCGTGCAACCTTATAGTATTCTACAACATTTTTACTGTCTGCGACATTCCGGAAAAGACGGTTGTCAGATCCCGCTCTAGATTGGGGGCTTAAGGAACGCACAGATGGGACGGTATATGCTTTTCTTGAAATATAAACTTTAAGGGTAGGCTGCAAATCCAGCTGCATCCTGGTGCATTGCCGCTGCTGCGGACGATATTACTTTGCAACTCGCTGCATGTGAAATAGCCGGCATCAAATATAGAAGTAGCAGTGCGGAATCTATTTCTCTTACAACGAAGTGTGAACAGGATTAAAATTATATGTATCATATATGTATTTAAAACACTAAGGTAAAAAACACCTTTGGACAGTTAATCTAAAAACTTATACTGGGCCAATTTAAATGGGAGTTGTAACCAAACAAACGTTTTCGGTCCTATATTAGCAGGTTTTATTTGCATTTAGAAAATCGGTTGAAATCGGTAAAAAATGAAAAATAACTTTTCTTATAAATATGGAGAAAAAAGAAAAGTTTTCAATCCTATGGAAATGTTGTCTGAGATTCACACAGAACCGTTTTACATACAGTTTGTACCAAGTAAGATGTAGCATTTTTCTATATCAGCAGGTTTTATTTACTTAAACGTTAAGGTTATATTATAAAATTAAAATTCCCAAACCCTTGAAATTACTTGTTTTACAACCTTTCAATTAGCACTGATGTATTATTTTCAGATGTTAATACATGTAAACACACGAGGTATTGGTCTAAATATAGTAGAAGAGCAAACACTGAAGAAGGATTAGGTTGATTATAACCAGTACTTAAAAAATGATCTAACTATTATATTATTATTTCAATGGACAGAAAAAATAAGTGTTGTACCATTTAAACTACTCAATGTTATAGTCGATGGATTAAAAGATAAGTTTTGATCGTTAAATTGTTTAAAGTTACTTAATTAGGTAAAGCAGCTGATTATAAGAAATAAATAGCTTTTTAAAAAAGTAGATTTTATACATGTTTTGCCTAGCAATCCACTCACCATGACTGAAGCTGTATCCGTCGTGTATCGACTCACATCGATTCATTATAATAATAACACAACTTAAATTATTGAAATGTCTATTTTATCGTCCATGTATAAATATGTAAAGATATTTTTAAATTTGATTTAACTCTGCGTTAAAAAAGTAGTATATTTAATGCAAAAAAGTCGTTATATAATTGAGAATGTAAAAAAAATATAATTTATCATTTTTATGGTGTACAGCTTAAAAAAGTGGAGATGTCTACTACTTATCCATGCTTTTTTAGTTAATATCTTGTGTGCGAATTCATTTAGAATAAAAAGTAAATGTTATTATTTTTTCGAACAATTAATAATACATGCTATTCATGTATTTATTATGACAGTTTATTTAATTAAGATCATGACATTTTTTATAGTAAATCTTGCCCATAATTAGATTAATCCTGAAGCCCTACAACTTAGTAAATTACTACCCTAAAGAAAACAACATTTTCAATGTAGGGTCGCTTCAATAGGTATATCAGCAATTAATGAAATAATTAATAACTTAGGGGTCGTTTCCAAAAGCATTGATACCATATTTTAGTAACGAACAATGTACCAGCAGTTTTATAATGGTTTAAATCTCCCGGAACATCAGAGCTGCATGTTAATCCGTCGTACATGCCGCAATCATCATAAACCAAAGCTGTTTAGCTGTAATTGATCGCTGCTGCAGTTTAAAAGCGACTCTACAGAGTTACGAGCATTGTTGCGTTACGAGAAGCGGCCACTCATTATACGTGGGATAACGCGATTGAATATCTGGGGGTCAGTTGATACAGCACCATCGATACATTTTAATGACATATAACTCCCTCTATTATCTGAAAATAATAATAAAGTTTATATTTGAAGGTTCTACTTGTTACAACCATGAATGTTTATTTATGTTTATTTATATATTATACTTTTAGACCCCATATTTTGAAACACTCCCACATACTTTATTTTTGGAGTACCAATTTACCATTGGTGCCTAGTAGTGCTTGCAAAAGCTATATAATTACTAAATTATATAATTTTATGATGTCAGTGATACAGTAAATGATAAATCGTGATAATAAAAAAAGTTTGTGTTATACTATTTATGTAAATTTTGTTTTTAATTTTTAATTTGAAAAACAATCTATGCAAGTCTAAATACCCTCAATCAGTTCAAATTTTTTGCACAAAAAACACTCCAAAAATATGCCAATCCTTAGAGCATATTTTTTTTTTTGTGGTTAATCTGTTTTCTTAAAAAATTAATACCGGTACATAAGTTCGGTAGGTATATACATTTTTTAAACATAACTCTGAATAAGGGCTTTATTTTGTAGTTTATAAAGAAAGTGGAAGAAAATGGTCGAAAATTTAAGGAATACCAGGATTATATTATAAAACATAATCCAAATAAATATAACTGTGTCATGCGTATTCAATTAACACAATGAAGTATCATAGGTGAGCATACAATTAATGAGTAATTAAATTAAACAAACTACTGTTGCATAAAATTATGCTTAGCGTTTTTAGGATAGTAAAAATAATATTCAATTTTTCGCCATCATTTATTAATAATGGTAAATTACGTTTAGGGAAAAAGATAGGATGATTTTTACCTTAAACCTAGTTCTAAAATGATGAAATATGAAAATAAATCAATAATCTTTTTGCAACAGGCAATAAACAATTGTACTATGTTTAAAGTTTTAAATTTTACGAGTGAAAAGAGATTGTAAGGTTCAATAGGAGAAGGATGAAAGGTAGAAAAACCAGTTATAGCGTCCAAAGAAAGGCGATTGAATTGAATATCAAGGAAGGATCTTTGTGTACAAAACAGAAAAGGGACGATTGAAACTGGCTTCTCTCGTAAAAAGTTTCAGCTGTGAATTTAAAATACATTTTAGTAAACATATTTTGAGACTAAAGAACCCATTTTAAGAGAAAAAAGGCAGAAAACAAACTTTAACAATAATTTAATTAATTATATTTCATATTATTATGTGTCTTTCAGATACCCTAGCGAAAGGCTTAATTAAAAATAATTAATAGAATCCAAAGAAACCTGTTTCTTTCATTTTTCCTCTATACGGCACTTTAAAAACAAATAAGTGTGGTATAAAAATATAGCATTAATTTGAAATTACGGACTTTTAAAGATCACCTTCATTATATCAAATAGTTCAGTTATTTTTTTTTATTTTTTCATATTTTTATTATCATTATTTTTTTGTGTATGAATTGTTTGAAAATTTACATTCAGAATACACTTCGGTTATGAATACAAATTGTATAAAACGCGGTTTTTTTACAAATAAATAGGATCCCAATTAAACGTTAAAGATAAAAATTATTTTGTGAAAAATTCCTTGGATTTTTCTTTTTGAATTTTTTTTATATTTGAATGAAGATTTATTGAAATTAACCCTCAATCATGTTCGAATATACACCTATCCACTCATAGTCTGAATTTTCCCTGACTAAAGCTTGACAATTCATCTAAAATTCAAGTTAAAATGATTGTGCTTCAAATATAAATATTGAATTTTTTACACGAATCAAAAAAACCTTTCATATTACGCCTTAAAACAAAATATTTTTTAACATTTTTCATTCCGTTATTAAAAGTTTATCTGGAGATAGAAATCACACATGTGTATGATTGATAAACCCCTATATTGTACAGTCAATTTGTACCACAAGATTAATGGTTTGTACACCGTTCGTGCTCCCCCCGATGCCTCTGTATCCCACCAAACACTGAGTTAAGCAACTTCCTCTTACTGTGCAAGGTATGTAGCTATTTTGATGTAATAAATCTGGATATATAAAAGTTCACAAGAAACATGTTGTCAGCACACTTTGTGAGTATTGAATGTCTCTCACCTTCTTAAAAATAGATATAAATCATAAAACTTGATCAATCCATAGTGGGTCCTAGGTGATTTGTTAATCGTGTTTTTCACTCTTCGATGGGACTAGTTGCTAAGAAATTGACCTTAATACGTGAATTTTTACCATGGTTATTTTAATACATTACGAAGAATTTTACGTTAAGTGGAAAAATAAATGAAAATAATTCAATTTATAAAAGTATTATTTAATTTATTCAGACCAAAACTGTTGAAAATGTATGATTTCAAAAGTTTTTTTTCAATATGCAGAGATTTCTTGTTTTTTATTTTGTTTATTTTGAAAGTTTGTATGAGTAGTGGGGAATGGGGGCTTTTGGCTCAGCTCAAGGTCACCTGAGGGATGACGTCATCGATGACGTCATCGAGGTCAATGACCTCATTGATGACGTCATCGATTGCATCATCGATGACGTCATCACCAATGACGTCACTTCCTTGACGTCACACCCATGACGTCACAAAAATGACGTGCTGATGACGTCATCACCCCTTACGTCACCAAGATGACGTCATCGATGTCACAAAGGTCAAGGTCACGCTGAAACCTAAAATTTTTTGGCACTTTTGCTGTTTCTCGCACTACGCTCCGAGTTTCAGTCACAGTTACCATGACCTTGACAACTTGGAGCGAAATTGCGATGAGAAACAGCAAAAGTGCTGAGGAAACTTGAAGTTTGCAACGTGACTCTGCCTAAACCGTCATGTGACACCGCTCGGGTGACCTTGAACTGACCCAGAAGCCCCCATTCGACCATTACTGCAACCGCGATGCGCACCCTAAGACAGACACCGAGCGACTGGCTGTTCGGCTCCGCGCACTCTAGGTATATGGGAAGTGGTGGGGGAATTGCGATGATCTTGGGAAACTTAAAAATGCCAAGTCAGGTAGCACTGTTTCGGTGCTACCTTAAATTTACATGTTAAAGTGTGATGACCTTGAGGTTGACTGTAAATTTGAGACTTAGGATTGTTTTTAAAGATGTATCTAAAGAATCTTCAGATTTGAGTCAACACTTAGAAAAATTTACTCTTAGTACAACTGTTTAATGTGTATTTACCAGAGTTTAAGTGTGGTGACCTTGAACTACCTGAAATTGTCAGGAATCGGAGTAGCAACCGCGATGTGCACCCTACGACAGACACCGAGCGACTGACTGTCCGGCCCCGTGCACTCTAGGTATATTGGCTCAAGAGACTAAGACTCTAAACTGTCAAGAATGGGAGTAACCAACTGAATTTTGCAAGGAAAAGTCATTTCATCCAATATTTTAAACAAATCCTCATCAGTAAAACGAACACTAGTCTGTTTTGTATAAAACTTAGGGTGTCCGCGCAACAGTTTGCGCCACTTAGCTAAAGTCGAAACTCTCTTAACTTTGAGTGGTGGACCGTGAGCAACTAATAAAGCCTTAACACGGCTAAGTTTCTTACCTAAAGCGTCCCGCGACATGGCTTCCCCTCACAAAAGTCCGCACAATACTGAGAGACTGCTTGTAGCGCATGAGTCAAGGGAAAAGAGGTGGGGGAAACAGCAGGAGTGGGGGAAGGTCACAGTGGCGGGGGAAGGTGAGGTGGTACGCTGGAGTTTCGCATCACTTCACCATGAGCTGTCCTACAGTCAACACACTGTTCTCTTGGCCCGAGTTGGCACTAGAAGAAACATTTCTGTACAGCTTAGGCTGTGAGAGCTGAGGAAGCAAAGTCAAAGTGGAAATTGTGTTAAACTCCAAGATGAAGAGTCTCCTAAATAAACTAATTGTATCCTTGCAATCTCCTATAACTTTAGAGAAATACCACTTTATTAAGCGACACCTTATACTTTGGCAAAACGAAGCAGAAATGGAAAAGATTACAGTAAAATTAATTTAACTTAAAACTTGGACTGGACACTCATGGCGATACCACGTGGCGTGCAAACGCCACCCTAAACATTACAAGTTAGGTTATTGAGCACCTCTGGTATGATAACCGATGTGCTAGAGTTAAAGTGTGATGACCTTGAGTCAAAACACTGAAACACTACAAGTCGATATTGTCCCAGAGTCAAAGTGTAGTGACCTACATTCAGAACTTGTAAAATTACTTACATATAGAGAGCTAGAGAACAGCGAGACGCACCGCATGGAAGCCGGAGACATACTGGCGAAGCGGTGTTGTGCAGCCTAGGGACCCAGTTGTGGTGGGGGTATAGCCAACACTTAGAATACAAGTGTTGTGGGTGACCTTGACCCACTTAACTTAGTCAACCCCCCCCCCCCGACAAAAAGTGCGAACCCCCCCCCCCGACAAAAAGTGCGAACCCCCCCCTCCCCCCCCCTCCCCCCCCTCCCCCCCGACAAAAAGTGCGAACCCACCCCCACCCCCTCCCCCACCCATGATATCCTGGGCGTGGCAGCCCCGGTGGGGATATAAGGGGGTCCGGCCAGAGCCGGCTCGCAGTCCGCTCCCGCGCGTTGAACGTGAACGATCGGGACGGACCGCCATAGGCATCACTAAACATTGAATGGCGCCTTCAGTGTTTAGCGAAGTCTACTCTAACTTTAAGACTTGTATTAGTTGTAAGATATTGCGCTTGCGTTTGGGTATTGCGAATTGTTTTATATGAGAGTGTTTTACTTGTACCCTATGTCTCCTGTGTCTTTTATCCTTTGTGTCTTGTTTGTTATATGTGTTTAATGTGTATGTGCTTGTTCCAGCATTGACTACGTTGAGCTCAATTGTGTGTTGTAAGTGTGTTATATGTTTCTAAAGTGTATACGCTTGTTTTAGCAATCCCCCCTTGAGCTTTTTCAATGCTCAAAGTAAATTGTAAAGTCAGGGAACGGGAGTAGGCCCCCGTGTAAAGCCACTTTTAATAATTGGTAGGCTCCTTGCCAGGCATGCAAAAGGTTGCGGATGGCATTTGGGGAGCATGTCCGTTTGTAAGCTGGCAAGCAAAAGGTTGTGGCGGCCTCTGCACTCGGACCGAGGACGTAAGCCATTAGGGTGTCCTCAGTATGTTTCCCTTCTGGAAACTCAAAATTATGTAAATGAATCTTTGTTAGATATTTGTGTTTTTAGTCCCCAAGGCCCCCGAACATTCGTGGTTCGCCATGGATGTACGGGGGCCGAAATTTTTAATGTCCGTGTGGCCTTGACCCACAAAGACTTGTAAAAATTCAATGCATTGTAAATTAAAATTATTAAAGATAGGTTACGGGAGTAGGCCCCCGTGTAAAGCCTATTTTAATTATCGGTAGGCTCCTGCCAGGCATGCAAAAGGTTGCGGATGGCATTTGGGAGCATGTCCGTTTGTACGCTGGCATGCAAAAGGTTGCGGCGGCCTCTGCACTCGGACGAGGACGTAAGCCACTAGGGTGTCCTCAGTTTGTTTCCTTCTGGAAACACAAAATTATGTAAATGAATCTTTGTTAGCTACTGAAAAGACAATGCAGTAAATGTTTACAAGTCTTGCGTGGCGAAGGGTACACGACATTGGATGTTGCCTTGTTGTCATAGTTGGGTCTCTTCGGAGGCTACAGCGATGACAACCCAAGTGCCTCACACCCCCAAAGGGGGGTGTGGGGCTTAATTTTTTTAAAGTTTTTTCGTGACCTTGACCTAAATACAGTAATGACCCCCCCCCAAACTTTTTTGAGAAAAAATTTTGACCTTGACCAAAAAGTTTTTTGCTCCGGACGAGAAGTGCCCAAACAAAAAAATTTGTACAAAGTAGTGGATTTAGACCAAAGATCATTGGTTTATCAAACCTGTTGAAGAATAAATTGAAAATGGGTGTTTAAAAGCCAAATCTACTACATGATTGATAAACTGGATGTATATGACGTCACCTTCCCCCACCCTTCAACCTCGGGTATAAAGGGACCCGGTTGAGCGCGCTGCTCATTATTGCGTGGACATTCACCGAGTGCACACTCAAAGCCAAACTGTAAAAAAAATGGCTCTTTGCGATATTTGTGGTGAGTTTTTCCAAGATGAAGATATCTTTGTTTTACACCGAGAATTGCATCATGAAGAGAACAGAAAAGAAGAGATTGTTGTAAGTGAAGAAGAACTTGGATGCGTTTGATCGGTTATTGGAAAACTGCCAGAAGCAGATGGACGACTGTGATAGCTATCTACAGTTACACCGAGAATTGCATCGTGAAGAGGACAGAAAAGAAGAGATTGTAGTAAGTGAAGAAGACTTGGATGCGATTGATCGGTTTTTGGAAAAACCCCATAAGCAGAAGGACTGGGCTAGCTATTTACAGTTAATGCAAAGAAGAAGGCCAAGTGTTATTCAATTTGCCGGAGCTGGACCATCTACAGCTGGAGGATTTATTCAAGAAGAGAAAATGGAAGAAGAAGATACGGAAGAAGAAGTGGAAGATGTAAGACAACTGCGTACCCAAGAAGAGGATATGGAAGATATAAGACAACTGCGTACTACAGCCTTGCCAGGACCAGTTGTAATTCATTTCAAAATTAATAACGTGCAATTAGAATTGGAAAATTTTATAATTCAAGCTAAAAAACTAGTTGTAAAAACATTGACGGAAGAATTGGCAAGATTGAACTTTATTAAATTTGGATTGGTGTTGGAGGCTATGTTTACTAATACCGATGGCGAAAATTCACCGAGAGCATTCATTGCTAAAAACCGAACCCTTACAACCACATCTGATATCAACGAAATTTTAGAAGAATGTTTGGTTGAACTGCTAGTGAAACTTCAAGAACATGAAGGAAGAGGATCCGGCTGGACGCTATCATCAATTGAAGGTATGGATGTGAGGGTTCACAAGCATGGATATGGTATGAGAGGAAGCAGCTTTATCCCTCTACCAAAGGTGATCCGAGATACAAGATCATGTATCAATGTGAAAAATGAGGGTAATGAATGTTTCCGGTATGCAATGTTAGCAAAATATGTGGGACATAATGCCATTAGACCTAGCATAGCATACGAAGCTGTTCAACACCACTATAACTTCCAAGGTATGTCATATCCTGTTAGTCTTAATGATGTTGCTAAATTTGAAAGAAAAAACCCAGGAGTTTCAGTTAATGTGTTTGGTTTAGACGAATCAAATAACGTATACCCGTTACGAGTTACAAAGACTGAACGTCAAAATCATACAGATTTGCTGCTATTGACCAAAGGTGAAATATCACATTATGTTTACATCAAGAACTTTGAAACTTTGGTTGGACGACAAGTGACTAAAAAGAAAATTAGAGTAACAGTGTGTAAGAGATGCTTTTGTTTCACAAATAAAGACTTGAGACGTGGAGGATCAGAGTGGTTGTCAGAACACCAACGTCTTTGTAATGACAACTATGAAGTGAAGATTAGTCTGCCACCACCATCTAGAGCATTTGTCCAGTTCAATAAAACAGTTCACCAATACCGGATTCCACTAGTTATCTACGCTGACTTTGAATCCACGTTAGTGCCACAGGAACTTCCGGATGGTGAAGTAACTAGAAGAACCAAATATCAATTGCATCAACCTAACAGTTTTTGCTTATTGGTGAAATCTACTTTACCTGAAGAACAATTGCAAGACTATGGCTTAACATCCACTCCAATACTCTACCGTGGTGAAGAAGCCGCTAAGTATTTTGTAGACCAGTTGTACGACATTGCTGAAAAGGCGCAACGCTTATACGGTAATGTTGTACCTATGGAACCTTTGAACCAAAATCAACAAGAAGAATGCAATTCGGCAACAAGATGTTATTTATGCAAGAAGAGCTTCAGTGAAGAAAATCAAAAAGTAAGAGATCACGATCACCTGACAGGGTTATACAGAGGAGCTGCTTGTAATTCATGCAATATAAATTACAAACTGCCAAACTTTATCCCTGTCGTGTTACACAATCTTAGCGGCTATGACTCTCACTTTATTATCCCAGAGTTAGGACGAGATGATGGAAAAATTGAAGTATTAGCTGAAACATTGGAGAAGTACATCAGTTTCTCAAAAACAGTAGGTAAAATTAAACTTCGCTTCGTAGACTCTTATAGATTTATGTCATCTAGTTTGAGTAAATTGTCTGAGAACCTAAGAAGAGAAGACCTAAAAGAAACCAGCAAAATTGTACCTGAAGATAAATTGGACTTAGTAATGCGTAAAGGAGTGTTCCCCTATGATTACATAACTTCTGTAGAAAAATTTGAAGAAACTAGTCTGCCACCGATTGAAGCCTTCAATAGCAAGTTAAATGAAAGTGCAATCACCGTTGAAGACTACAATCATGCTTGTAATGTTTGGAACCAACTAAACATTCAAACCTTAGGGGAATATTCTGACTTTTACATAAAATTGGATGTAACTCTGCTGTGCGATGTGATGGAAGAATTTCGAAACACCTGCTTCTCCGCCTATGGACTGGACCCTCTACACTCGTACACATCTCCAGGATTAGCATGGCAAGCTATGCTAAAGTCAACCAACTGTCGATTAGAACTTCTAACAGATATTGATATGGTGCTCATGATAGAATCTGGTGTACGAGGCGGTTTGACACAAGCTGTAACACGTCATGTGAAAGCTAACAATAAGTACATCCCAGGCTTCGACGAGAGACAACCATCGGTCTACCTTGGCTATTTTGACGCAAACAACCTTTATGGTTGGGCAATGTCAAATCCGCTTCCCTACGCTGACTTCAAATGGATCGACCCAGCCACCATCGGTGACATCTCACAGATTCCAAAGAATGGTTCAAAAGGCTATATTTTGGACTGTGATTTTGAATATCCAGAGCACCTTCATGATCATCACTACGACTTGCCTCTCTTAGCCAAGACTGAAGTTTCACCAACAGGAAGATGGCCAAAATTGATGATGACCTTGGAGAATAAAGATCGGTATGTGGCTCACTACTGGGTAGTTCAACAAGCTCTTGAATTGGGTCTACGTTTAGTAAGAATTCATAGAGCAATTGAATTCACCCAGTCTTGTTGGTTGAAACCATATATTGATTCCAACACTACAAGAAGAGCAGCAGCAACATCAGCATTTGAAAAGGACTTTTATAAATTGATGAACAACGCCATCTTTGGGAAGACCTTAGAAAACAAAAGAAAACACAAGATTGTAAAATTAGTAAGTGATCCTAGGAAATTGGAAAAATTAGTGCAAAAACCAAATTTTGGAACATCCATGATTATAAACGAAGATCTAGTCGCCGTTAGTATGAAGAAAACAACAATAGTGATGGATCGTCCGTTATACATTGGAATGTCGATTTTGGATATAAGTAAAACTCTGATGTATGATTTCCATTACAACAAAATGGTTAAACACTACGGAAGAGACAACATTGGAGTTGCATACATGGATACCGACGCGTTCATCTACTGGTTAAAGACTTTGGACATGTATGAAGATCTAAGGAGTTTCCCATACAAAGACGACTTTGACTTCTCTGACTATCCAAAGAACCATCCAAATTATAATGAAAAGAATAAAAAAGTAATTGGAAAATTTAAAGATGAAGCAAATGGAATGCCTTTGGAGGAAGTAGTTGCGCTGATGTCCAAATTATATTCCTTCAAGATGTATATGGAAAATGACATACCGACAGTGAAGAAAGCTAAAGGAGTCAAAACATCATACTTAAAGAAACATGTGACATTTGACCATTACAAGACCTGCTTGTTTGAAGATTCTACAATGTCTGCAACGTTCAACACTATCAGAAGCTTTAAACATGAGGTCTACAGTGTCACTGAAGTTAAGAGAGCACTATCAGCTCAAGATGATAAAAGGCATATTATGCCGGATAAAATCCATACTCTTCCTTTCGGCCACTACTCTCTAAACCCTATCAACTAGTAACCTATTCTTCGTCCTTCTACAACTTTGACCTTATTCCTTTCTCCTTCCGTAAAAAAATGGGGAACACGGCAAGTCAAACGCCGTGTTCCCCATTTTTTTACACAAGTTTGGATGACCTTGACCTATATAAATGATGTGAATATTCAAGACAACATTCATTGTGATTATACATATGATACATGAAACATTCAAACCTGCAATATGAAGAACTTGAAGCAAGAAATTGTCAACGAACTTCATAAACCTGCAAGAAGAAAGTTTCCACGAAGAAATACAGTGATAAAAGGAATAAATGATTTATATCAAGCGGATTTAATCGAAATGATTCCTTATAGTAAACAAAATAGAGGATTTAAATACATATTGACTATTATTAATTGTTTTTCAAAAATGGCAGATGCTTTACCACTAAAAGATAAAAGCGGTAAAAGTGTTACAAAAGCAATGGAAACAGCTATACAAAGAGACAAACATACTATAAAACATTTACAAACTGATGATGGAAAAGAATATTTTAATAAGGAATTTGCAAATTTAATGAAAAAACACAACATTAACCATTACTCAACCAATTCAGAGGTAAAAGCATCAATAATTGAAAGATTTAACAGAACTTTAAAAGGTGCGATGTATAAGATGTTTTCCAACAGAGGATCACACGTATGGATTGATGTGTTACCAAAACTTATAAGCGATTACAATAACAAGTTTCATAGAACTATCGGTATGAAACCAAGCCAGGTGACTAATAAAAATGAAAAACTTGTATTAAAACGTATAAAAATGAATACTAAACCAAAAGTTGAAAAACTAAAGCCTAAAAGGTTTAATGTTGGCGATAAAGTGCGAATAAGCAAATACAAAGGTGTATTCAGTAAAAGATATCTTCCGAACTGGACAAATGAGGTATTTACCGTATTTAAGGTGCAACCTACAGTACCAGAAACTTACATTTTAAAAGATAATAAAGGACAATTGCTTGAAGGAGGGTTTTATGGACATGAAATGTTAAAATCAACAGTAGGTGATGTATATTTAGTTGAAAAGGTGTTGCAACGAAAAAAGGATAAGGTTAAAGTACGATGGTTAGGATTTAATAAAACGGAAGATTCTTGGATACCTAAAAAGGATCTAATATAATGATAGAGCATCATTTTGGGTTGAACCATTACAAAGGATGGAGATAATACCGCAAAAAGACAATTTTACTATTAATAATATAGATGAACTCACAGTGGATGGTTCTCAATTCAATACTGGGAAACACGGTGTTTTGTTACCAAACACGGTGCGTTGTCTGGTTACCGGTCCTTCCAATTGTGGAAAAACAAATGTAGTATTCAATTTGATTACAAACCCTAAAGGATTACGTTTCAATAATTTATATGTATTTTCAAAGTCACTACAACAACCAAAATATCAGTTATTGGAACAAATACTCAATAATGTGCCTGAAGTTAAATATTTTAAATTCAACGCGAGCGAGAGTGTCATGCAACCGCAAGAGGCTAAACCATTCTCAGTATTCATATTTGACGACGTATCTTGTGAAAATCAAAATACAATAAGAAATTACTTCGCCATGGGTCGACATAACAACATAGATAGCATTTATATTGGTCAAACTTACAGCAAAATACCGAAACAGCTCATTAGAGACAATGCAAACATGTTAATTGTATTTAAACAGGATGAAACCAACCTAAAACACATATATTATGACCATGTAAGTGCGGATATGCCATTTGAACGATTTAAAGAGTTGTGTGGAAAGGCTTGGGCTGAAAAATATGGGTTTTTAACAATTATGAAGGAACAACCGCTAAACAATGGTCGATACAGGATAGGATTTGATAAATTTATACTAATACACTGATCATGATGTAAAACATTCATTGTTGTACAACACGTCTTGCTACAAACATGGTTAACCAAGAAAAGTTAATAAAGGAAATAAAATCACTTAGTGATTCTATTCGAGATAAAAACAGAGCATTAAAATTAGGTATTAGCGAAAGGGAGAAATTTCTTGAATCTACTTTTAAACCTATTACTGAACCCTTGAAACAATTAAACAAAAAATTTGCTAAACCCGTTTTGGAAGGAGATGCAATTGCACCTATTACAAAGTTTGAAAGAGAAAATGTAAAATCAGAAGATTTTAGTGGTGAAGACCTGGAATCCTCTACATATAGTGGTTTTACCGGCGGAGAACCTGAAAGAGAGCTAGAATCACCAGACTATAGTGGTATAAGAGAATTATATGAAGTAAAAGCTAAAAGAGGACATGAAGATGTATCAACTGCTAGTGAAGAGGAAAAAGAAGAAGAAGCAAGGGAAGGTCCGTCAAACATAAGCTTGTTGGGTGAAAACATTCATAACAAAGGACCTTTAGGAAGGAAATACATGATAAAAATGTTAGCTGGAATAAATCCTAATAAAAACTACCATAGTTATGGAGTAAGATTAACAGAAGAAGGTTTAATGGTTGGTAATAGCCCGGTAAACATTGATGAAAATGATAATATTATTGTTGGTAATCAAAGATATAAGGGCACAAGAGGATTATTTGAATTATTATTTGAAAAAAAGCCTTTAGAATTGTTAGTTAAAGAAGAAGACATGGAAGCATATAAACAGATTTTGGAACACACCAATGCATACAGGAGAAAATATTTAGCTGACCAACCAGTTTTTAGATCTAGGTCTTTAAAATATAGAGTATTTGTATCCAAGTTAATACCAACAACGAGAAGACAACCAATGCCGATAATGCCAAGAAAACCTGTAAAACGAAGGTTTGTGTCATCCACTTTGGATATAAGTGCTCCAGAACCAAGAAAAAGAAACAAATCTGTTACAGGTACAGGTTTAATGAAGAAACTATATAACACAAATGTGATTTATTACAATAATATCAATAAATTGGTGGATAGAATGAAACTAATACATGAAGCTAAAGAAGCGGGTCATACTGGATTGGAAAACGAATGGGTGGCTTTAGTGGATGAACTCCGAAACCGTGGGGTAATCTCATAAAAAATGCGTTACTCACTAGATTACTATTCAGTTGCACCATGAGTGTCGACAAGTTCGGACGTTACTCCTCGGATGGGTTATATTACGCAAATAATTTAAAAAGAGGAGCTGGTTTACCACAAACACCTGATGGGGATTATGATATAACTAATAAAAGGTTAAAAAACATAAAAGATCCCACAGATGAAAACGATGCAATAAATTTAAAAGTATTAAAAGAAAAGATATCACCAACATTAAGACTACAGAAAAACACATATGACGCAGGTAATCATAGAATTGTCAATGTTGGTAAGCCAAATCAAAACGCTGATGCAATAAACAAAGGTTATTTATCATCAGAATTAAAAAATACGTTAAAATTCAATGGAAAAACGTATACTGCTGAAAATAAACGTATATCCAACGTAGATGACCCTAAAGATGCAAAAGACAGCGTAAATAGACGCTATTTACATTCATTAATACCTGAAAAGACAAAAGATGGTTTTTCTTTTTATAAATTTGTTATTAACGATATAGGTTATCCGAAAAATGAAAATGATGCTGTAAATTTAAAATATATAAAAGATCATTGTATTACACGTGATGTAGGAGTTATTGATTGTCTAGGTAATTGTTTAGCGAATGTTAAAGATGGTTCGGCACCATCAGATGGTGCAACAGTGGGTCAAATGAAGGAAACTTTAAAGCAAGAAACATCTGGATTTGTAAAACAGGATCAAGTAGTATCACGGTCGGGTGATGTGTTTGTACAAGGAAATGAAAAGTTTATTTTACTTTAACAAAAAAATAATGTTTGGGATTGCAAAGACATGAAATTATCAAATGCGCATTTAGCTACAGATGCTCATGATGTTCCGATTTTATCACAAGTTTTACATACTAATCCAAACAATTATCATAGAAGTTGGTTGGGTACAAATAGAAGAATAATTGACATATTTCCAGGTATCGATGATTACGATTGTGTTGTAGTAAAACAATCTTTAATATTAGACAAACCAAAAGGTAGTACTTTCAATGCGAAAAATAAGAAAATAGGTAATTTGGCACAAGGAACAGATCCAAAGGATGCTGCAACTGTAGGACAAACATTACAATATGATAGTGCAAATCAAGAGTTTATTTATAATACCAAAAGATTTAAATTAATGGATGTAAATGATTATCAAAATATATTAATTGCAGATCCAAATTCATTTAGCGGATTTAGAAAATTGTCTGGTGAGGAATTTATTCATAAAAATCATGTATTTAGAAATGAAGCAGACAGATCATTAATTAGTGCAGATTTAAAATATTTTAAATGTCCCGGGAATGATGCAAATGTAACTGATGAAGACTAAGAATTTGTATAAAAACTGATATGGGTTAGAAATCGGGACTAATATTATAAAAATGGGTTACACTCTAGAATGTTATTCAGTTGCACCATGAGTGTTGACAAGTTCGGACGGTATTCATCGGATGGATTATATTACTTTAATACTTTAAAAAGAGGTGTTGGATTACCACAAACACCTGATGGAGATTATGATATTAGTAATAAACGGTTAAAAAACATTAATGATCCCACAGATGAAAATGATGCAATAAATTTAAAAGTATTAAAAAAAGAGATAGTACCAACACTGAAATTAGATAAAAACACATATAACGCGGGTAATCATAGAATTTCCAACGTTGGTAAGCCAAATCAAAACGCTGATGCAATAAACAGAGGTTATTTATCATCGGAATTAAAGAATACGTTAAAATTTAATGGAAAAACGTATAATGCTGAAAATCGGCGTATATCCAACGTAGCAGACCCTGTAGATGAAAAAGACAGCATAAATAGACGCTATTTACATTCTATAATACCTGAAAAGACAAAAGATGGGTTTTCTTTTTATAAATTTGTTATTAACGATATAGGTTATCCAAAAAATGAAAATGATGCTGTAAATTTAAAATACATCAAAGATCATTGTATTACACGTGATGTAGGAGTTATTGACTGTCTTGGTAATTGTTTAGCGAATGTAAAAGATGGTTTTGCACCATCAGATGGTGCAACGGTGGGTCAAATGAAGGAAACTTTAAAACAAGAAACCTCCGGTTTTGTGAAACAAAACCAAGTAGTAACACGTCAAGGAGATGTATTTGTACAAGGAAATAAAAAGTTTACTTTACTTGAAGAAAACAATTATGTTTGGGATGGTAAAGGAAAGTTATTGACAAATTTAGGTATTGGTGAAAAGCCTGGTGATGCTGTTACTTATGAACAGATAATACAATTAGAGCCAACTGGAAAAAAATGGTGGAATTGTGATAACAAACGATTAACAAATGTTGCAGACCCTGATTATGCCGATAACGCTGTAACTGTTAATTTTCTTGTTAAAGTAATAGGTAATTTATTATTTGATATGCATAATTATATTGTAGCAGGACAACATAAACCTATTGACGAAAAAATGAGAAATACATGGATTAAACATTAAGGTATAACAGACCTTAAAGACCCTGAACATGTGGATAATGCTGTCACTGTTAATTTTCTTGTAAAAGTTTTAGGAAATGCATTATTTGATGTATACAATCTTATTGGTATTCGTTCAGGTCGTACTCCTTTGTTGGAATCTGAGAGAGGTACTTGGATTAAACGGGAAATTGTTCAAAAATATTTTATCAACCCTAATACAAAAAAGTTTAGATCATCGGATTGGGGTGATTTTGATATTTAATAAAAGAACACAATAAACGACTTCATTTATGTCCAACTTGTCATAGAGGTAACACATAAGTTGTACATTGCGATTATAAAAGGACAATAATGACGTTCCAGTACATCAGTCCATATAGAGACACTGTAAGGAGAGGAGGTGGGATCACGTCCACAGCGGTTTCTCTGTTAAGTAAAGCTTTAAAACGAATTCCAGTAGGATCCATAGTAAATAGAGCAATAGACGCATTACCATACGAATTTCATATACCGGGAGGTTATCAGTATTGCGGACCAGGAACTAAATTGAAAAAACGACTGGAAAGAGGTGATCCACTCATAAATAAGTTAGATCAGGCTTGTAAAGAACACGATATCGCATATTCCACGTTTACCGATTCAAAAAATAGGTCAATCGCTGATAAAAAGCTAGCGAATATAGCTTGGCAACGAGTAAAGTCTAGTGACGCTAGTATTGCGGAAAAAGCAGCAGCTTTAGCGGTAACAGCAGGTATGAAGGCTAAAACAGCGGTAGGAGGTGGAAAAAGGAGGGGTAAGAATAAAAAAGGATCAAGCAAGAGAAAACATGGTGGTAATATTAGACTAAAAAGACGTTCTCTGAGGAAAAATAATAAAAAACCGACAATATGGTCAATGGTAAAAAACGGGGCTGGTCTATACCTAAGACCGTATCGTGCATATTAAATAAAAGAAATCAATTGGTTATACCGCATAAAGCGTTGACTAATGTTGAATTATTTAAATATATTTCCTGTTTAAAAATACCATTTTTCCGCGGAGTATTTATGAAAGACAGTTTACCAAAGAAAATATGGAAAAATGAGACTGGAATCGTAAATTTGGATAATACTGAAGGGCCCGGCACCCATTGGGTGTGTTATAAGAAACTAAATAGTAATGTATATTATTTTGATAGTTTTGGAAATTTGCCACCACCTAAAGAACTTGAACATTACTTTAAATCTGCTAAAAACATATATTACAACTATAAAAGAGAACAACCTGATAATACTTCAATATGCGGCCATTTATGTTTGGAATTCCTAGCTAAAAGTATCAGTCACTATTGAGATGTCTTCCTATACGGTATCATTAACAGGAAAATCGTCCACTTTACGAAGTATCCTTTTTCCAGCGTTACGCTTGCAAAAAGGAAGATTTTGGGAGGCAGCACTGTTGGATTTTACAACTTACAACTCTATTCCCAATGTTACGGAAGGTAAAAATAACTTATTGCATTATTATAAAGGAAAAGATGCCAGTGGTAAGTTAACAGACTTAGAAGAGTGCAGTTTACCCACAGGTTCTTATGAAATTGATCATATTAATGAATTTTTGCAAAATAAAATGGGAAAAGACAATATATCGCTAAAAGGTAATAATAATACAATGAAAGCTGAGCTTACTTCAAAATATTATATGGATTTCACTAAGCCAAACTCAATTGGTGATTTATTAGGATTTCCCAAAGATGGAGCAATTTTAGAACCAAATAAAACACATTCCGGTAAACAAACTGTAACAATATTAAAAGTCAATAGTATAGACATAACTTGTAACATTATACAAGGAGCTTACAGAGATGGAGCAAATACTCATATAATACATACTTTTTACCCCAGTGTACCACCTGGATTTAAAATTGTTGAAAAGCCGCAAAACCTGGTATATCTACCTTTGAACACCACTTTCATTTCAGACATCGTGTTGAACGTATTGGATCAAGACGGTAACTTGATAGATTTCCGAGAAGAGCCTATTACGGTTAGATTACATTTAAAATCAACACTTTAATACAAAATCATGGGTTTAACATTTAAAAGCGAACAACCTACGGGAATCCGCATTAGTAGCTCTTCAGCTGTGGAGGAGTTAACACGCGAGAACATTCGTTTCTTAGAGAGAATTGGATTAAAAGTAACCGATAATGGATATACTGGATATAGCTCAGGGTCCAACATTCGACGAAACCCTATGGGAAAAAGAATATCACACCCACAACCCTTACACTTCATCAAAATTAAACAATAACGATGAAATTCGTATTCCCATACAAAATCAAGACATTTACACACTACCATGTGAAAGTTACTTGTATATTGAAGGAAAAGTTACTAAAAAGGACGGTACTACTACTGGTACAACAGTTCCATTTATAAATAATCCCATGGCTTTCCTGTTTGATGAAATTAGATATGAAATATCAGGTGTAACAGTTGATTCTACTAAAAAAGTAGGTATTGCAACAACTTTAAAGGGATTAACATCTATATCACCTAATGAAACCAATTTAATACAACCTGCAGGATGGGTTTTACCTGCAAAAGACACAATCACTCCAGATACAAATGGAAATTTTGATTTTCATATTCCGTACGTTTGTTGCTTGGTTTTGCTGAAGATTATAGGAAAATAATATTAAACGTTAAACAAGAATTAGTTTTGTTGAGATCTTCAAACGATAAAGATATTATTAAAGCTCCAGACGGTACAACAGATGCAACTTTAGAATGGAAATTAACATTAGACAAAATTGTATGGAGAGTTCCACATGTAAAATTAGCTGACGAGCATAGAATGCTACTATTAAGAAAGTTAAAGGCTGATCGTGATATTGTAATTCCTTTTAGAAGTTGGGAATTTCATGAACATCCCAGCTTGCCAACTACGGATCGACACACTTGGACAGTTAAAACATCTAATTATGTGGAACGAGCCAGGTATATTATATTTGGTTTACAAACAGGCAGAAGAGACACCATCACCAAACATGCAGGCCAATTTGATCATTGCAACTTGAAAAATATTAAAGTTTATTTAAATTCACAATTTTTTCCATACGATAATTTAAATGTGTCATTCGCTAATAAAAAGTACAGCATATTGTACGATATGTATGCAAGATTCCAAAGTTCATATTATGGTAAAACGAATGCACCTTTACTATCACCAGAAAAATACTTAGATGGTTACCCTATAGTTGTAATCGATTGTTCTAAACAAAATGAATCGGTAAAATCATCAAGTGTAGATATAAAAATAGAAATGGAATTCAACGCGCCTATATCGGCTAATACAACTGCATACTGTTTAATTCTACATGATAAAATCGTAACATACACACCTTTAACTGGAATTGTTAAAAATGTATTGTAAAAGACCGGTTTTCCTACATTCCAATGCATTCCGCGAGTATAAAAGCAGAGCGTTCAGGTCGCTCCTCATCAGTTTGTTGCCTGTTGTTGTATGGGTAGCATCTTATTCAATATGGTTTCTCCTAGTGGTACACAAGAAAATGTAGTAGATATTGAGAAGGAGATATCCGACTTTTTAGATCTTCAAGGTCAACCGGAGGGAGATGAACACAACGCTTGCGGACAACTCCACGCCAGTAATAATGTTGAGGAAAAAGGTAAAAGAAGAAAGAATGCACACAAGAGGAAAAGGGATATTGAAGATAATATTCTCCTAACATATTAAGTGAGGTATTCTTGCGAATATTTTACCCAATCTCTTCCAGTTTGGACAAAAGTGTTTTAATCGGTGTTATGAAATCTACAGATTATTCCCCTACTGTAATTTTAACTCATGGACCCAAAATGATTTTGTTTACGGACACTGCTTGGGAAACGTTTATGAAACACTTGCATCTGCTAGAATGCTATTTAAGTAGTAACATGTTTGGAAGAAAGACAAGAGTAGGCCTTTTGGATTCAAATGTGGAAATCGATATTGTTAAACATCGTGGTGATCATCAGTTGCGGGTTTAGAGATACAACAAGACATGATAACAAGATTCAACTTAATCGAGAAGAGTTTTTTATTCTAACTTGTGCAACTGAACCAATAACGAGATACTTGAGACAACTGGTGTTTTCAAGTTCAATTATTAAAGATTATCTGGAAGACACTTTGGACAAACAACCGGACGCACCTATATTGTACGGACCTGTAGATACTTCTATATTCAATAGGGTTCCTCATGAAGTACAAATGTGGAGACAATTGGAAAAGTACGCTCAACTACATAAGAAATCAGTAAAACGTGAAAAAGAGGAAGAAGAAGAAGGAGGAAGAGAATCAAGTGTTAGTGATGAAAATGAAAACAAGGAAAATGTAAAGATGGAAACCTAAATGACAATTAACTACACAGCAATGGTTAATTTTTAAAACAATATCAAACACTTTGTGGGGTTAGGCCTACCGGGGACGGTGCCCACGTTAAATATACACCAACGCGCCAACAACTGTACGGCCGGGTATAAAAGTCGTACCTACCGTGGTGTGGAAAATCAGTTGACCTTTGGACTTCGTCATGAGCAGACGAGTGATCTTCGCAATGGAGAAGGAAGAAGAACAAGTAAAGTCCAAACCTGGTATAATTGAGTTCCAAGCGTTTCGGGGTAATGATGATAGATTTATCATAAAAGAACTTGTGTTTTTCGACATCAATACAAGTGTTCCTTATTCGTTTTTATTTAAACCACCATGTTCTTATTCATCTTTAACTAGTAAAGCCGCTACTACCAACAGATGGATTTCAAAACACTTCCATCATATCGATTGGTATGATGGTTTTACAAGTTACACGGACTTGTATCACATTATGCATCACTTTTCAGACAAGTTTACCAATATTTACACAAAGGGGCTGGAAAAGAAAAGATGGATCGAAGGATTTACTCATGTTCCGGTTAATGATGTGGATTTGGATAAAACACTACAAGTATACGATGGAAATGTTTGTATTTGTACTAAAAGTCCAGAACATGAAAAAGATAGACATTGCGCTTTAAAAAACGCCTATAAACTCGCATCTTACCTTCAAAGTGGGGAAATGGGGAGTGGTGGGGGTAGCGGGGGTTATATAAGTGAGGAGCAGACCGGGACCTGGCATGAGTATTACTCGAGATTCCGAGACGACAACATCTCCCAGCAAGAAGACGAAGAAGACGATCTATAACTTGACCATGGCATCTCACCAGTTCCTGCAAACTTTGGTTGAGCAGTTCAATGCTCACTCCAAATCTACCATACTACCCGTCAAGAAGTGTTCCGAACTTAAAGACGAGAAGCACTACATTATCCACGCCATGAAGAAGATGGAGACTACAGTTGGAGAGGCCATCTGCTGCAGTCTTAGCGAGGCACCGTTCACTCCGGGGGATGAGCCCAAGTTCCAAGTCTACCTGCCGAAACGGTTCGTCCATCTCCTCCAGAACGAGGATCTGCGCTCCATCCAACCCCGGCTGTCTCTACCTGGTTTCCCACGGTTGCACGGGTAGCAATTCCACCGAGTTGACCATCCACATCGCCGACAAGAAGCAGTGTTAGATTTAAGTTTTACTGTTGTACATATGTTATTGTAATGTTTTATAAATAAATAAACCATAAAAGACAAAAAATGCAACATATCAATATGTGAAGTTTGTCACATATTGATATGTTGCATTTTTTTTTTTTTTAAACTTCGCAGGTGACCTTGACCTTTGACCTTTGCATTTCACAGTTACCTCCACCACCACGCTACAAGTCAAACCTGCTTGAATGCAAAACACCCCCACCACTTTTTCATATACCCCCAAGTGCTGTGCCTCGTCTTCATTTCAACTCCAGCAGCCAACCTAACAACATCAGTATGTCTCTGAATGTAAGCTGTGCCAGCTATGAGGAGGTGACGATCAAAACGCAACAGGAGCTGAACGACTTGTACAAGGAGTTGCAGCTGATGGTGGCAAGAGGCTACCGTATAAACGTGCAAGTCTACGCTTGCAATATACGGAATCTTCGGCAGCCGAAGGAAGAGCCTGGACATTCCTCTTCAACGACAGCTTCCTCACCGGCGTCAATGAAGACCGAACCAGACAACTTGGATTACTTCAGCTGACTAGCGGTTGTCTTCCTTGTCCTTACAATTGTAGAATATGTTTATTTCTTCATTATATTAAAGAAGTAAAAAGAGCAAAGCCACCTATCTTGTTTACTGACATATATGCTCAGTAACAGATAGGGTTTTTTTAAAACACAATTTGAATGACCTTGAAACTTCCCCCTCCACTGATTCGCTACCCCCACCACTTCACTGTTGATATACATGAGACAACATAATTAGATACCTCATTCCTTCTTCAACAGCCAAACCTACAACATCAACAATGGCTAACCTACCAACAGATGAAAGATGTCCTCACGCATGCTGTGACTTCGTACACAAGTTAGAGAAGAGGATGCAAGAGAGGGCGATAAGAAGAAAGCAGATCCACTCAGAAAATATCATGATAGTAAACGGCTATCTTTTGTTGTTCGGCCTTATCATGGTTGTACTTTTCATACTGTATGGCATAGTCACATGTGTCGGCAAGGTTGCAGAAGAAAAACGCTCGCCCACCATCAATTGGAAAGTTTCAATGTTACTTTCTAGGTTTTCCTTTTTTAAAACTCCATTTGGATGACCTTGAACTTTCCCCCTCCACTACCTTTTGATGTGAAGATTGCTTTTTAATGATATTTTCACAGCAGTAGGTATAATAATATTCTTCAGTTCAGTATTCCTCAAAAGTAGGATGACAATTCCAATTAAAAAACCGTTCATAAAGGGGTTTCCTTTTTCATAAAAAATAGCATGGTTTGTTTTATATTCTCAAATAATTTGTCAGTAACACAGCTATGCCACCTAGGCCTAAGTTGATGATCACAATCACGGCTTGGAACCCTGGACCTCTTGAATGTAGAATGGATTTGAATTTTGATGCAACCAGGGTCGGCACAGAACCTTCAACTTCAAGCCACCCTCAGCAACGAGATTTTACACATTTATACACTCCAATATCACCGGAAGGTGTAACTGTCTGCGAGGCTGACTCAACTACACGTTATGTTCAGCCGAAGCCTTGGGTGTTGATTATTAACAATGTGTACAAAGTGGATTTGGTATGTAATAGATTAAAGGAGTTGATGGTACAAGATCCAGGCCTGCGCTTTCAAATAGATATACATTTCATCTGGAGAGCACCTGCGCGGGGCTCTTCGTCTGACAGCTCTCCAAGTACGACGGACGAGGAGGACGACTAGTCATTTTTTTTTAAAACTCCGTTTGAATGACCTTGACCTTTCCCCCTTCACTGAGTTTATTTAAGGTGCACTCTCACTGACTCTAGCATCATTTCATCGCGCACCTTCACCGCAGCAACATGGAGAGCCAACTCAACTACTGTTGCGAACAGAAATGTTTTTCATGGCCAAATGACATTGATGTGGTGGATGGCTTGGCTTGTAGAACATGTGAAGCTTTTGGTCAGTGCATGTGTAAGTGCAAGTCTTGGAAGAAGCCGAAACCGAAGTTGAAGACATTCCATGTGTACCAAATGAGAGGGCATAAGTACACTTGTTGCCCTGAACGTTGCATTGAATTCAAACTAAAACAGCTAACTGGCTGCAAATTGTGCAACAATCATTTTGCAGGTTTTTGCAAACATTATTTAGGAGCGTGTCAATACAGATCAGCTTGGCATACCGAAGCACTCACTATCAATGAAATGGCTATAGACTCACAAGAGTAGTCTTTCTACTCTTTGACTTTTTTAAAACTCCGTTTGAATGACCTTGAAATTTCCCCCACCACTTCCCCATATATCTAGAGTACGCAGGGCCCGGAGGTCAGTCGCTTGGCGGCTGTCGCAGGATGCACATCCGTGTTGTGCAGTCTGCTGTGCAGTTTTGATTTTAACCAGTTCAAGGTCACCACACTTAAACTCTGGCGAAAATGTCAAGCTGTTAAACACAATCCTAAGCCCCAGGTTCACAGTCAACCTCAAGGTCATCCCACTTTAACATGTAAATTTAAGGTAGCACCAAAACGGTGCTACCTGGCTTGACATTTTCAAGTTTCCAGAGGTCATCGCAGTTTCCCCCACCACTTCCCATATACCTAGAGTGCACGAGGCCGGACAGTCAGTCGCTCGGTGTCTGTCGTAGGGTGCACATCGCGGTTGCTACTCCGATTCCTGACAATTTCAGGTAGTTCAAGGTCACCACACTTAAACTCTGGTAAATACACATTAAACAGTTGTACTAAGAGTAAATTTTTCTAAGTGTTGACTCAAATCTGAAGATTCTTTAGATACATCTTTAAAAACAATCCTAAGTCTCAAATTTACAGTCAACCTCAAGGTCATCACACTTTAACATGTAAATTTAAGGTAGCACCGAAACAGTGCTACCTGACTTGGCATTTTTAAGTTTCCCAAGATCATCGCAATTCCCCCACCACTTCCCATATACCTAGAGTGCGCGGAGCCGAACAGCCAGTCGCTCGGTGTCTGTCTTAGGGTGCGCATCGCGGTTGCAGTAATGGTCGAATGGGGGCTTCTGGGTCAGTTCAAGGTCACCCGAGCGGTGTCACATGACGGTTTAGGCAGAGTCACGTTGCAAACTTCAAGTTTCCTCAGCACTTTTGCTGTTTCTCATCGCAATTTCGCTCCAAGTTGTCAAGGTCATGGTAACTGTGACTGAAACTCGGAGCGTAGTGCGAGAAACAGCAAAAGTGCCAAAAAATTTTAGGTTTCAGCGTGACCTTGACCTTTGTGACATCGATGACGTCATCTTGGTGACGTAAGGGGTGATGACGTCATCAGCACGTCATTTTTGTGACGTCATGGGTGTGACGTCAAGGAAGTGACGTCATTGGTGATGACGTCATCGATGATGCAATCGATGACGTCATCAATGAGGTCATTGACCTCGATGACGTCATCCCTCAGGTGACCTTGAACTGAGCCAAAAGCCCCCATTCCCCACTACTATTTACTCACAAAAGAAAATAAAAAGAATTAAACTATATAGATCAAACATTTAAAATTAAGGTAGTTAACAACAAAATAAATATCCAAAAATTTGCAAATGTGATGCAATCCACCCATGTGATTTGACACTACGCTGAGCCACAAAAAATAGTTGTTGTATCAATAATGGGAAATTCATACATTTATAAGTGCTTCAAATAAAACTGTACAGTGATGCTACACAATTAAAACTTAAATATATTAATTCCCTAGTAAATAGATCCTCCGTCGTAGTCTCATAGACCATGGGTTGACATGCTGGGGTTCGTCAAATAAAATAGGTCTAATAGTCCAGTGTCCGATGTTGTCAATCAGGTGAAAAGATGATTATGGGAAATAAAGAGGTTATAAATTATTGGAAACTTTGTAAAACTGAATAAATGAACAGCCAAACAAGGGAATTGTTTGATTGTACAGCATATTTTAAACAGTTTTTTATCACAATACAAGAAAAAATTACTGTTCCATAACTCTTTTTTGAAGTAAACTAAGCCGTGCTCTTCGTGGTTTGCCAAAATTTGTAGTCTGAATTCAAATTCAGTCCATGTTTTCTAAGCACTGCTGGATTTATGCCTCCAATAACCTCTCTACCTCTTAAGTTCCTCAATTTACTTTACCTTTCTTGCGAACATTCTGTCCTTGTCTTAATTTTAATCCAGAATAAATATCGAATGGTGTAATCTCCGGTTAACATGGAGGCCACGGAATTTGGCCATTTTACAAGTTTTTTATCACCACAATTTATAATTACTGAAGTTTTTATTTTTGGAAGTTAGTACTGTATATTAAACTTTTTTAATCATATATTTAATAAAACTAGTGCAGTTTTCGAATCGAGCATTTTAGTTTACACACTGACAAAAACTTTCATTTACTATTATAACCAAGAAATTTTCATTTTGTATAACACAAAATGAAAATAATCATTGCTCTTGGTGAACATTTGTTGTAGATCTTTACCAAGATGACCTTGGTCTTCCGCATATTAAAGTAGCTTAATATTTATAGGCTAGTGGCTTACATGGACCGAAGCCCCTTACAAATTATTCAAATAGTAAGAATTAGACAATTAAGGAGGGTATGCCATGATTAGATCCTAGCTGAATTTCCATGCTTTGCCCAATAAATTCATGTAATAATTTTAATTTTTGTTTTAATATTTTGTGAATTTATTTGCCTCAACCACTTAATTCTGAATACTGAAGTAATAAAATTAGATTTAGGCCTAAGAGGAAAAATTATGATATTTGAGTGGGAATAATTTATTAATATAACCATTATAATGGCAATAAGATACGGAAGATATAGTCTCTGACAACCACCACCCATGTCACAAGTAAACCTCTTTCAATAGAGTTCAGCACCGTATACCCTAAGGATAATAAAAACTATTCAAACGTCTTGATTGGCCAATCATAGATAATGAATCAACTTGAATCAAAGTTTAACAAACAGTGGCACTTCTAGTATAGGTTTTCTTGTCATTAGCGACTCCAAAATTTAATTTAGTAACGCCATGCTTGATTAATATAAAACCTACAGAAATAGATCGTCTTAATTCAATGGTGGATCTTACACGCTCATCAATACGGATCGCGATGATTGGATTGTTAGCCTATATACTGGATCATGATACAGATTGAGCGTTTAAAGTAAAATATTGATCCGTGATCCATGAATCATACATCAATATTTGACTTTACACACTCAATGTGTATTGTGATCCAGGATCACGATCCAAATATCACGATCCGTATTGAGTGTGTAAGGTCCGCTATTGGAGTTATATGGTCGTCGTTTTAAAAATCAACCCCAAAACACACGTTGTTAAGTTAATGAAATAAAAAAATGTATTCTTTACCTCCATTCTATTCTTCTAGAGGACGATTTACGTTATTTATAATTTCCTCGTGGCTTTTTGGATTTGCTGTTATTTTTCTTGAGTCCCTTTGGCCAAAACTTTCAATTTGAAACCACTCAGAAAATAATATACATTTTGTGAAACAATTACAATTTTGTTACAAATATTTTCCTCTTCTAGGCCTATATAGGGCCTATCTCCTTAATCCAATAAGGATATCGTCTGTCACATCCATTTTTCTATCAACCAACTTAACAGATTGTTAAGATTGAGGTGTAATTTTAAAGGATAAGATACAGCGCGTGGGCGAATGGTGATTATACAAAGGTCATTTTGGTTCGAGCTTCGCCCCCCTAGCCGTTGGTTTTTTTTTTTTTTTTTTTTTTTTTTTTGGGCGCTTTAAAATATGTTGACCAGCTTTCATATAAGATTTTAAAATATGAATTGTAACTTAACAACTGACTACCCTGAAACGTAAATCATAGATTGTAAATAAAAATAGATCATCTGTCACTGCATAATCAACTTAAATATTGTTTGAAAAGCCAAATAATTCCTTTGAATTATACTGTTGGTGAGTTTATCACAAGCTAAAAGTAACATATTACAAAATGTCCAATTTTCGCGGGACCCCTAGTACATACTTGATGCAGTTCGTTAACCAGGTACACGTTGTGTGGTTTAACATAACCTTTTTATTGTAAACATTTACATTTTTTTGTACTTTCGTTGATGTCCAGTGTTTACGCTTTACAGCTGTTAACTTGAAAATCGATAAATTTCCTTACAAATGTTAAACGAATAGGAAAATCACGGACTTTAAGGGCTTGTAGGGCCAAATCATTATAATATCGGTTGAAAACTGTTGTATGAAAAGTTCCTTGTACAAAAAAAGACACGTAGGCCTATAGGTCTATTAAATATGTTTATAGAAGATAATCACCATGTTTCTACGGTGCTTATTTATTAATTTATTGAATTTTAAAATGTGTCTAATAATTTATAGGTCTACCATCTTATATTTCAAAAGCGGATAGTGGATTGGTATGCTGAGACCCTGTTGGTTGAATTCAGTGGATAAATCCGATGGTTGAATTCATGTGTTATTGACTCATGTCAGTACATTTCCCTGAAGGACTGTCCATTTGCAAAAACAATATTTTTACCCAAAATTGGCAATGCGGGAGTTCTTTTTACTTCTAGAGAGAAACCCAATAAAAGTAGCTAAAAATGGATATCAACTTTGAAATATACACTATGTTTCGTCGATTTCTCAATACTGTATTACAGTAAAAAAAATGTTAACTTTAACCGTAATTTTACATTAAGCTTACATCAAGTTTTTTTACGCACTATCGATCTTCGTCTCCATAACTTCAAGTATGCATCTTCTTCACTTCTCTAGGCTTATAATAAGTGACAAGTGCAATAAGATACAGCACTACCCATATTTCCTCACTCTATTTCCCGCCGACATTTTTAGCGGCATCGTCGGGCGCGGCGGTGCGTGTCGACGAGTAGGGAAGTGGCGAGTGGGGGAACGATGAATGGGATTCCTAACCACTGACGTACGCACACGCGCACGCACGCACGGGAAGTGCGTAGTAGTAAATTGATCCGTGACCGCGAGCAAGGTCACCCCCCTTCCCCCCCACCGGGGGAGGGCAATAGACCGCCTTTATAACTGTTATTATTGGGTTTTGAGCAGTTAGCTCCTGCCGGTACGACGTATGGTTTGGGGGGAAACTGTAGTTGATTTATTGCTAGGGAAGTGGGTATTTAAACAAAATTACGATTTGGGTTTAACATTCTGAAATGTAATATACCGTATTTAAAATTTTTAATCATCCCATGCTTACGCATCACTACTTTAATTGCCTAAATAATATTTCTTCTGTTGTTTTATTTACCCTTATCAGTAAATATTCTCATTCAAACAAAATACTTGGAGCAAGATTAATTATTCTGTTAGTTTGCTGGTGTACATTATTATTGGTGGTTTCGTTGTTAAAATTTTAAAATTATTTTTTATGTAATTTGTTCACGTTAGTTCAATATTGTCGCATTATTGTAAATTGATGCCAGTCTGAAGTGTTTATTAAATTCAACACGTTTTATAGTCAAACGACCAATTAAGACAAGTGTCTTAGTGTGTAAAGAAATAGAAAAATAATATCCTACTTAATATTATTTCTTCATTCTTAATGAACGATTCTTCCTTAAGAGTCATCTTCACCCCTGTGCCAGTAGCCCATTGTTGCGCAGTCGGCAATGTTAACCATACCTACGGCTTTTAATGCAAAACATGGTAGGCCTTTGATTCCCCTGTTTCGGACGCCGTTTTTCGACCGATTTTCTTTAAACTTGGTAAATGTTTAGTTGAATAGTTGTATTAGGTCCCTTAACCTCGAAATTTTGCAATTTATATTATTACGCATTTTTTCGCATTTCTCGCATTTATTGTTTGTTTAGGGCCTATTAGTTTGGTCACTGTCTCGATCAAAATCGTGATTTAGTGATTTAATGTAATACAAAAGTTGAACGGGCTCATTTTACTAGAAAATCTGGAAGAATATTCTGAAATATCTACAAAAACAATAATTTGTTATGGTAAAGTAGAATAAATCATTACCTATTTACTTTATTTATAATTATTTACTTTATTTATAATTATTACTTTTAAGTCCATTAAAAGCATTGTGTAGAGACCATAATCCGCATACATATTTTTGAAAGATAAAGAATGTTTGATAGTATTAGTCACAAAATTGTACTAAAACCAAATAGGTAAAATTGGAAGTGATGATCAAAACAAGTGCAGATCTGAAGAGAATTATTCTATTATCAAATTTTTAGTCACTAGAATTTATTTTTAACTTTAGCTAATTTTTAATTGAACCCTTGTATCAAAGGTGCATAAACAAACTCAATCAATAATTGTATATGCGTATATTATTATCATATTAAAATAAATAAACAGATAAAATACCGTATAGGCCTATAGTAAAATTTGTTTAAAAATAATTTCCCCGGACCAAGCAATAAAATATGCAATCGTTTTAGTGTCCCACCAGACGGGCAAATAATTCCTCCTCGATGGACTTCTTTCTTGGTGATAAAAAAATGCGCCACGGAGTTAAAAACTTAAATATTTCCCAGTGTATTCAGGTCGAACCGGTGTAGGTCCTCTTGAGACCTGATTGGAGTTTTTCTATTAGTTTGCGAGTATTGTTGGCTGAAAAACTGGATGCTTCCTCTTCAAGGACCCCTCGTCAAGGACTTTCTGTAATTGTATGAAACCTTTGTTTTTAGGAAAGATGTGCCTTTTTTACCAAGTTGTTTTTCACAAAATCGCAGAGGTGAGGAAATTAGCTGTTTTTGTTTAGAGACCCCAGCCCATATCAAATCTGTTGCTATGAAAACGAAATAATTCAAATTTTTCAAGTTTATTGTTGACTCCTAAGGAAAATTTCTTGTTAGTCAAATAAAAATATAGATTGAAATGAAAAATAAAAAAAATTCTCATTCATTTTTATACCTAAATAATTATTTAAAACACTGTGCCACTAAAACCTGTAGTATTTCGTTTTTTTGTGAACAGAAATTCGTTTGACTTTGACATAATGTCAAAACCTTATGAAACCTCCAGAGTTGAAACAACTGAGAAGTCTGTCTATACTAGCTCCACATATGTTAATAAATTACCTACTCTAAAACAAATTTAATTAAGTATCCTAAAACCAATTTCTTGGTTTATTAATTACTCGTAACTAAGTGTAAGTAAAGCGGAATTAGTTAAAAACTTTCGTAAGCGAATTACGATCGAACATGCAGAAACCGTTTTACACATACACACAATTTGCATGAGAATAATTGTTGAACTAGTCTTTCACGATGATCAACAAGTTTATAAGCATAAACATTATTAGCATAAACATTCTATAAAAACATCAATGCAACATATCAATCATTAGCAATTAAGTTTGACTATCGCATAAAAAATCAGCATTGGAAGACGTTCTTAAAATAATCAAGGATTACACCTCACTTATATAAATAAGTAACATTTCCATGTACATACAGTGTGTTTTGAAATTAATGAGCAGATTTGAAATATTTTTACTTGAAACACGTCAAATTTCAAGATTAGCTCATTAATTCGTCTTTGATAGAGCGTAGAAAGCAGTTTTTTCAAGGTTCATATTGGTGTGACGGCTAATATTTTTTTTCGACCTCATGGTTTTGTTTATTTTTATATTCTTGTAAATAAAAATGTATTATTGCACAAGAAAAAGATTTTTTAATTAACTGTAAATTAATTGTTTATTATAAGTGCAACAAAGGGTAAATTTTATTAAATATAAGTAACCACAAACACTAGGTAAATCTTGAATAAAAAGGGATAGAGGCTTAGAAATTTGTTCAGGCCATTGCTCATTAATCCTAATACTGTATCGAATGGACGACAAAAAATTGATTACAGCTTGAAGGTTTGTTGTGCTGGGACTCGTGTCGAACGCACAAAACCAAAGAAAATATACTTTTCAACGCCCTCTATTTGTATAGTGAAATCTATGAATAATATCATTGACTGTATACATTAACGTTAATAGACTTCTTATAGCATAGGCGTGTTTGAAACCAATTTAAGGCGGCGCGATCTTCTGCGGCGTACACTCAAATACAAGTACGGATGTGATAGGTACATCAGTACTACATTTGACTATAATAACATCGATTACAGCGAATCTGGTGCTGCGTAAATGAACTTTTCAAGTTGTGGTATCAAACAAAAAGCATCGGATGAGAAGTCTATTCACGTTAGTGTAGGCTACATAGTCAATGGTACTACCACCAAGAAATCTAGAATGAGAAGGAGGTAGGTGACATCAACAAAATTAAACAAAAAATCAATGACGTCAGAGGTGCGCCACTTAAAATATTCAAAGCAAACCAATTATGTGTCAAGACAAACAACATGACGTCAAAGGTGCAAACCCGTTTAAATCAGCTAGATATACATTGGTTGCAACAAACTTCTAAAAAAAATCACAGGTTAAAACATATGATTATTTGTTGTTTGTTTAAAGCCACTTTGATGTGATGGTCCACGAAACGTAGAATGAGAAGGAGGTAGGTGAATAACAAAATCGATGACGTCAAACGTGTAGCACTTAAAATATTCAAAGCAAACCACTCATGTGTCAAAATAAACAACATGACGTCAAAGGTGCAGAAGATACTTTACAATGCTTCAATCATCTGTTGGTGTCACCTACCTTGGTTTGTCCTAGATACATTGTACTACCACTGACTACACACTAACGCGAATAGACTTCTCATCCAATGCATGTTGTCTGATACCGAATTTTGGAAAGGTATTCATGTACGCCGCGCCAGATTCTTTGCAGTCGATGTTGTAATTATTCAGCTAGATTTACAGTTCTGAAAAAAACACTACATAGCAACAAAAACATAACCCTCAGTTATAAAATGTTTCATCCTTGTCCAAGAAGAGTGGCAATACTGATTTACCCATCATATGTCTGTTGTACTTCCACTCAGCGGATGATTGCGTTCACCGTAAATTTGTTTAAATTACGCCTATGCTATGAGAAGTCTATTTACTATATAGTGTATAGTCTATAGTCAATGCTATTACAATACCACTCTTATTAACCTAGGCTAGGATGAAAAGTTTTATAACATAACTGAGGGTAATGTTTATGTAGTGATAGTGTTTTTGCAGCACTGAAAGCCCGCTGAATAATTAATTACAACGAATGCAACTCCCTGGTGCAGCGTACAATAACCTTCCAAATTTCTGTATCGAACAAAATTAATCGGCTGAGAGGTCTACTCATGTTAGTGTATATAGTCAATGGTAATATGACATCTGTTGATCTCGCAGCATCATCACAGCTCTACGTCGACTGATCGCCTTTTCCACTGCAGGTTTTCCTCGTTCCTGCGCCCGTCCTTTATTTGTATCTCCCGCGCTCGCGGGCCCGTCACTGTTTCCACACGAACGCCCGCCGGTCCTGTCTTTAAATTGATTCTCGGTCCAATGTTCCGCTCGTTCGCCGGCCCGCCAGTCCGCCGGTCCTATTGGGGCAGGTCGCTTTTTCCCGTCCACGTGTCCAGTTCAGTTTTCCTTATGCAAATAATTTGCCCGCCAGCCTTGCATGTGCGTGATTTTCGTGATAATAATAGCATTGATTTGAAGATGTCATTTTCTACGAGGTGGAAACGACATGTTATTTATAAATCAGTCTGACCAATCCTGACATTAACCTCAAAATGGAATCTGGGAGGTGGCCTCTCCAGGTCTGGAATAATTGTCCAGTCTGTTGAAAAATTCCAACATGTAAGTGTATCAAGACAAGACGGTGTTTTGTACTATGCATATTCTTGAAGTGAAATATTATTTATTGTCATATCATTTTAAAACTTGATGTATACAATCTAACACCTATAATAAAGATATAAGTTTTTGACAGATAAATTTAACAGATGAAGAAGCTTGAAATTGAACTGTCACCCTTAGTCGGTAGTTATAAGAATCTCTAACGAAAAGTATTTTAAAATGTTAAATTTGTATTATTACTAATATTAACTCCAAGCCTTCACAAGAACCCAGCATTTAAAAATATTTATTGAATATGTGCGGAAGGAAAATTTTAAATTTGTTGATTTATTTTCAACAAATCCATTCTAAAACTATGTCACTTAATAGAATCATTTATTAGTAAAATGTTACACAACAGAATATTTTCAACTGTACGTTTCCGATACAATTAATTCTAAGCTTGTAAGGAAACGTGGGGGAGAAGCCCCCATCGAGATTTAGGCGAGTCTACAATTTCCGGTGATGTGGTAGGGCTTATTCTTTGCATTGTGATGTTGCAGGCGGCATCTGCTGGTCGACCATGGTGAGGGACGGCCGCTGCACGGAGCTGCTGGACGAGAGGATCTCCAGGGAGGATTGCTGCGCCTCCCAGGGAGTGGCCACCGCCTGGAGCCCCGACGACCTGGACGCGGGGACGCTCTTCTTCTGGAGGGTGCTGGGCGGCGGCGTCCCGTGTCATCCATGTAAAGGTGGGTGACAATCAACATTGCATGGGATATGTTTGGGTTATACATTCTCCTATAAATTGTTTCTCTGCTTTGGGCTTTGGGACTTTGTGTAGTTGCATTCAGCATAATGTTGAACTAGATCACAATATCCAATGGACACCTCTATGCAAAAACGTAATCCAACCGCAATGATGCACACAATTTTGCTAACGTTAGCTACCGCTAATAAAGTTCATAAAATCCATTTACTAAAGGTTAAGTTACGGTTGGTGCGTGTTTTTACCTTTCGAACCTAGTAATGAGTGTATTTGAATTTATTCCGATTGTAACTGCAATATAAACTGTATAAACATACGTCTTATACGATCTACGATCATCATTTCCGCTGTCACTCCAGCGACCTATCGCAAGATTTCGTAATTTGTGCTACCAACCAAAATCAACAACTTTGTCTTATCCTAAAACTTTTATCCCCAAATTACGATTAATTGCTTATTTTTATCTGGGTCGCCAACGACAAACACGACCGCTAACAGTCAACAATCTCCGGAAGCGTTTACTACTTGAGATCACCTAATTATCTCCAATTAATCCGCAACCTCTGGCATTCCTCGCCGCATTCCGCACCATTTCGTTTTATTACGTTTTAATCCGGCCGATATCAGCGGTAGGACAACACTAACTGTCTGCGCACGACCTCGCCGGCCGAGGCATGACCGCATTAGCGATCGGTTCCGATGCACTCCTGGGACAGTGGAGGGGGTCCCAGAGTCCCAGTCCCACTGGTCCCAGTCACCGCTCGGACACCCGCCGGGAGGGTCACTGTCCTCCTCTAATTTTGCGGTCGGATTCGCATTTCACTCCGCTGGAAATCCACTCGAGCAGGTATTGTCTTAGCTCGAGCTATTATAAACGCAAAGAGGTTCCATGGAAAAGTAGTGGTGCCCATGGGAACTCCTGCACGCTTGTAGTTTCTGCATTATTTTGAGCATGTAACTGAAATTCGAGCACTTTATGGTTTTGCCATATAGTATTACTGTAGTCGTATTTGGTTATAACAATCTACAATGTATGTAGACAAATATTTAATGGCTCAGGAAGCAACAAGTATATCAGAATTAAAGGAACACGTAACATCGGTAATAAAGTAGATAACAACTCACTGGCTTTTTAAAATTCAGGAATAATCTTTTGGTCCTGAGTTTTATTAAATTTCACTGTCCTATTTCTAAAGCCGGCTGATTTTCAGTGGGTTTTGCGAGTTCCATAACGTCTTCAGCCACGTCTTTTCCTTGTCGCAAGACCGGTTGCTGGTGACGTAGCTTGACAACTTGAAATCTGAGAAAATATATTATCTTTTACTGTCTAAACTTGAAAGTGCTGATCAATCATTTTTTCTAGATCATGATCGGGTTATTCTATTAAACGTTGGTTGAGCCTATTAAATTAAAATAGGCGATATTCAATAAGATTATTTTATTCAGTGGGAAATTCCCGAATAAAAGAAAACAATGGTGTTTCACAACTACTGTATAATTTTAACAGCAAATTTGAAGTTGAAATAAAAGTACAATATTTCCTCTTAATTATAAGGTTAATTTCATGTATAACATAAAGTAGCTTAAACAATAAATTGGTCAATAATAACTTCACCTTTTGCCTTGAAAAGATTAATCCTTAAGAGGGAGCTAAAGGGCCGGTCCTAGTAGACATTGCTGAAGCTACATGAATACGTCGTTTCGCCTCGTTCACAAGCATATTCTGAGGGCGAGAAACAATATATTCAGTGTAAAATACTGTGAATGAAGACCTGAAATACTCACATCAGCACCTGTGAGACCCAAGACTCAGGTAAATGGTGTTGAAGAAGGAAATTTGGCCACAGAAAATAGGGTTTTAATTAATACATGCTATTCATTGGATACGTTCATAAGCCCAGCAGTTTCAGCGGCTGCCGACAGAGGCTGTCAGTATCGGGGTATCGTGTGTCAAAAATTCTTCATTCAGTGTTTCACCTGCTCAAATTTTCAGATTTATTCAGGCTATTAACGCATCCAATGATGGCTTGTATTAATTAAAATACCTACTTTCTACGGCCAAATTTCCCTCTTCAACATCATCTACCTGAGTCTTGGGTCTCACTCCTGCTGAAGTGCAGAAGCGCTTTTATTTTAGCCACAGTGTTTTACACCAAATACAGTACTAGATATTGTTTTTCTCCGTAAGTATGCTTGGAAACAATGCGAAACATATTCAGATAGTTTTAGCAACGTCCACTAGGACTGACTCTTTAGCCCCCTCTTATGTTATTAGACATGATAACACTATTTCACATCCGGCTCATGCGTTGAGGCTACAGGGACCATAGATGATATTGTTGTTATAGAATTATTGGTCTGAAAGTATTAAGGAAATCTCATTTTTATTCACCACAAGGCTTTTTGGAAAATTGAAAACATATATTATTGATAAAACAGTTTATTGCAGTGCTGTAAGCTGTAACAAATTTTCAAGGATACTAAAGCAACAAAAACGTATTAAAGTCGTCTCTTCACCTGAGTAAATTATCCTTAACACCGGTTACGACTTAAAGATTCGAAACTCGAAGGCAGCCAAGGTCTTCCACCATAACCATTTGGGTGCAGCCTGCCCCAAGTGTCTGAATTCTTTGATGCATCCTGGATCTTGACTGTGCATCCTGATGATATTCGTATTGAAGGTTGACCTTGTTTGAAGCACTTGAGCACTTCTAGTTTGCGAGGGCTGCGGCGGCCTCGAAAGGTGACTGGCCAAATGAGTATTCCCCCCTCCAAACTTATGGCCTTTCAAAACATTACTCAGCAAGAACGGTACAACGCTTCTCGTGACTCATCGTCGAGGCGGCCGCGGCAGCAGTTGGATGCACTTCTCGAGGACGAGTGGCGCAGCTGCTTTAACTCAAATTTGAATATCACTTTATGCCGAAGGACGCTGGTAATCGGCAGTAAAATAAATCGCATCCAATGAAGTTCTTGTTGAACATTTTAAGTTTTTCGCACACTCAAACGTTGTCGGTGAAACGCTAATAAGAATTTGCTCACGCTCTTTTGGGCTTATGCAGAAAAAGGAACTTTTAAAGTAAGTTCAAATCTTTAAAAAATATGTATTAGAGTTTTTAAGCAAACAAAAGTAACTCTTGTAGAATAAAGAATGGTGAAAAGCCACATAAAATATCTCGTAGTAAACACTTTTGCACTAGTTTGTGTATTAAAACCAAGACATTCATACTAATAAATACTATGCACGAATGAAAACACCTAATATTTTTTCAATCTGCTCATTTGATAACCCATTTTCTTCAATAAATGATAACTTAGCTATTAACTAGGTAATTCTTCTTCGTGTAGTAGAATTGATTACAGTCAAATTTATATTAGAGCTGCGTTCTGTAATTAATTTTTGACACATCAAACATTAGTTTAGATATTTTTGGTAAATAAACATGGATAACAGAAAAACGTTAGTACTGGTGTAGGTTCCCATTTCATAAGTATTTTTATAAAGTTCATAAAGTTTTAAAGTTCAATATAGACCTACTATAACTATAATAGTAGCGTTTATAACAAAGCCCAGTCAAAATATTTTTCCGGAGGAGCTGAGTTTATCATGGTTGATAGACTATGGTAAGGTGTGAACAGCTCCATAGTTTGAAGTTTATACCTAAAACCGTAAATCTGAAGTTTGTAGAGAACTATTTTAGTTTTACAATATCCAAAAGCCATCCAAGTCATTTTTCCAATTAATTAATAATAAGATGCCTGATATATAATTGAATTTTTTACTCTATGGAACATAGAGTATAAAATTCTTACGATCGAGTTTAAATTTCACTTAGGCGAATTTTAGACCCCCAAAAGGCTTTTTTATTACTAATTTGATTTCAATGAAATTCTCAGGTTAGATTTTAAGTATTTTAAACTAGGTAATAAACTATAATCAAGAAATTATTTTCAAGTATTAAAAAAGCTTATTTTCCGGAATTTTTGACAGAACTTTAGTTGTTTAGGCTACATGATTTGATTAATGCAGTTGCTATGATCAGTTTATATTCCCCCATCGCAGCTGAGTTGTCGCTGTGTATGCTGAAAACAAAATAACCTCTTCAAATTTGCTTACATCTGCTCGCTGTTATCTTACGTTTATAAATAAAATTTAATTGATATTTTGGCAGACCTATTTGTTAAATTAAATAGATCAACACCGATGTTTACTTGTTGAAGTTATAAATTATGGCAAAAGATAGGCATGTTGATGTGGAATAAATTGCTATCGAACGGAATTATGCGATTAACTAATTTATGGGATACATCTAATATTTGGAAAAAGATTTAAATGGAACAAGTAATAATTAGAAAGTGTTGTGCCATTGTAGCCTATGTCTCAGGTAAGAAAACGTGCATTAAGTGTTAAGTAAGCTTAATTCTACAATACTTACATAACTTGATTTTTATTAATTTGCAATCATGGATTTTAAATTGTATTGTTTTTTTCGCTTTACAATCTATTTACCTTTAATAATATAATAATAATAATAATAATATTTTATTGCATTGGTATAAATTATATACATAGCAATAGTTTACATAGTCAACAAAAAATTTTAAATATTACTCTAAGAAATCCAAAAGTCCTTCGATAAGCATTCTTCAATTTTATATGGTGATTTATTAATCAATTGTTCAGTCAATTTTTTCTTTAATGCTTTTTCTGTTATTTCCAACCAAGTAATGGGCAATGTGTTAAATAATTTAATTTCCATATATTCAATATTTCTTTGAGATTTTTTATATTTGCAGTGATATGTCTTCAATTTAAAATTGTTTCTTGTTTCATGTGAATGTGTACTAAAATTTTGAGGCAGATTTTTCATTTGTTGTTTGACATTTAAAATAATTTGTAAAATGTAAATAGATGGTAACGTTAAAATTTTTAGTTTTTGATAAAGTGGCTTGCAGTGTGTTCTTTTTTTTAGCTCCACAAATAATTCTTATTGCCTGTTTTTGCTTTTTAAAAACCTTATCTGCTAAGGGAACATTACCCCAGGCTGTAATTCCATACATGATATGGCATTGGAAGCAGCCATAAAATGCAGTAATTAGTACTTCTTCAGTAACATTTCCTCGGAGTCTTATGATGTACAACCCTTTTGAAATTTTACTTAAAACTTTAAACTTTAAACTTGAGAATCAATCATTACTCCCAAAAATTTTAATGAAGCCGTATTTTTATAGAGGAAAAATCTTTTGAAGAAACTTATTTTGAGATTTTGAGTTTTATTCACGTTTAATCTCAATTTATTTGATTGACACCAATTTGTTATGATTGAAGTAGTATTATTTAAATTTTGAACAAGTTCACCTTCAGAATTTCCACATGCATTAATTCCTAAGTCATCCGCATATAGAAAACAAGATGAGCAAGAACTTTCAATGTTAAATGGTAGGTCATTAATGAAGATATTGAAAAGTAATGGTCCTAAGCACGACCCTTGTGGAACTCCAACTTTAACGCTAAGTCCTCCAAAATTTTCATTATTAAAATTTACATATTGAGTTCTTTCTTCTAGATATGATTTTATTAAATTTAATGACTTTTTTTCAAATCCATAAAATTGTTACTTGTCTACTAAAATTTTGTGGTCAACAGTGTCAAAAGCTTTAGAGACATCAAAAGATCTGAAACATACAAGCCTGCCCTTTTCAATTTTATTTACTGAATCATTGATAAGATTATTGATAGCATTGTTTGAATTCAATCCTCTTCTAAATCCATATTGACTTCCACTAAATAGTTCATTTTCTTCAAAAAAATTATGAATTTGACTAAACATTAATTTTTCTAATACTTTGGATATTGTTGATACTATAGATATTGGCCTAAAATTAATATAGTCACTTGTCAATAATTTTCTACCTTTGTGTATTGAAATTACTTTGACTTGTTTACAAATTTTTGGAAATTTTTCTTCGTCAAGACATTTATTGTATAGAGTTGTTATTATTTCACATATTTCTTTGGATACAAGTTTTAACATTTTTGGACTTAATCGAAAAACATCTTGACAGTTACTAGATTTGAGATTTTCTATAATACTATAAAATTCTTCAACAGTTACATGTTGTAAATCAAATTTTATCTGTCTTTTCTTTTTGTAAGCTTCCAAGTAATATTTAAAATGATACATTGAATTTTGTTGAATGTTTTTAATTATGTTTTCAGCACTGCTTACAAAGGTTTGGTTGAAACCTTCCACATCTAAATAATTAAGAGACACATAATCTATTTTATGTACATTTGACCCAGTAAGCCTTTTTATTACATTCCATATGGCCTTTGTCTTGTTATTTTGATCATATTGAATTTCTTTGCTATTATATTCTATTTTGGCAAATTTTACATGTCTTTTGTATGACTTTAATAGATTAATATATGTATTCTTTATACACTCGGTGCCTCTTATTTTAAATTCATTATAAACCCTTAAACATTCTTCTTTTAATTTCCTTAGTTCTTTTGTATACCATTTATTATTATTATTTGTAATCTTTTTATAGTCTGCAAAGGAAATGCCACATTCACTGCTTCAGTCATCTTCTCAAACAATATGTTAAATTTATCCTCTAAATTCTTGCTTGAATAAATTTCAAACCAATTCATTTCATACATAATTTTCTTAAAAGTAATCATGTCATAAATCTTCTATTCATGCCTTTAAGAGTTAAAAATTGAGCATGTTCAAACTTCTCAACAATTTTTCTCAAATTGTAATTTATATTTAATATTTTTTATTTAAATGAGGATAATCATACCTAAAAGGAATGCTAGACACAATTACATTAGTATTCGTAGAACTTTCTAGTGTTTTAGAGAGTTTTTCAAACATTAGATCTAAATTTACATTTTCATCTACATCATTGGTGCCTCCTAAAATAATTAAAAAGTCATTTTTTGTCATATTCTTTGTTTCAGATTGAGCATTTTGGGTAACATCATGAAGTCTTCCATTCGGTTTTATAAAACTTTTAACTTTATAGTTGGTAAACAATTTTTCATTCAGTAGGTCATTCAGACTTCTCCCATGGCTATCTCCAAACATTTCAACTTTATGGGTGCACAAGTAGTTGGGTTGTAAGATTTCCTCATGAATTTCATTACATTTTGTTTCTGAAATTTTCAAATCTGCTTCTATATTTCCGTTGGTTTCAGAATGACTGTCTTGTAAAGGTTGATTTAATGTATTATCATAATTAAGTCTTAAAAATGAATCAATATCATAAGAAGCACTGATCATGTGGTATTTCATTATGTCAAACAAAATTAGTCTGATATTCACTATCACATTAATTCCACATTCAAATCCATTTTGTTGTTGTACACATTCCAAGATTCTAACATTTTCTTTCTTTATATATAACTTTTGTGCAACTGTATTAGCTGATTCCAAGTTCCAGAGTCCAAATAAAAGGCATTTCTTTCCTTAGGTTGACAAACTAGTAGACTCCAGTGACTACCACTGTAATCCACATCTGGATTTTCACTATTATTATAGTCAGAAACACATATTTTTTATCAAAGTAGGATAGGCTTTCTAAGATTTCATCTACACAAGTCTGCTTTCCATGTTTAATAAGGTGTACTGTCATTGGATCAATTATTAAAATATCAGTTCGTCCCTCAATGCTGTTAGAAATAGAATTGAAGTAAGCCTGTAAGATATTGTCATCAAGCCATCTGCTAGTTGTATCGCTTTTATTTATTTTCAACGAATCCAAGTTATTTCTGACCATTTTATTCTCAGATTTTAGTTATGCTATTTTCCTTTCTAGAATTTGATTTTTATTACTAACATCATTTAAAAGGGTTCTTAAAATCAGAATTTTCCGACTTTAACTTAGTCATATAAAGAGATGTCTTCCTTAATTCATCTTGTAATTTTGCAATAGTTACTTTTAGATCATCATTGCAAAGGTCTTGTTTGTTTACATAAGAAGGTAAAGGTGTTTTGATTAAAACGGGGGAATTTTCAAGGGTTAACTTTTTTTAAGTAGTGGCATACAATCCCGATGTGATCCCTTCAAATGGTATTCCAGTCTTTTGACTTTTTTGGAGCAATCAGGACAAATTTCACCTAAAAGGTTTGCTTTGGTTCCTTTAAAGTCTGTTTTACTATTTTGTGGCCCGGGGTTCAGTTCTACATCTCCAGGTAATAAAATCAAAATTATTAAAAAAAGTAGAATTTCCTTGGATATCCCTTTTGTTATGTTAGAATTACTTGTATTACTAAGGTGTTTCTTTCGTCTTGGTTGGTTAATTCGTTTCAATTCAAAACTAACTGTACATATTTTCCATTTTGTCAATTGTAGTTCATAAAAAGGTAGCTTATTAGAGGTTCATCCTGAGATACACAATTTGGGGAGGTATAATCAATTTCACTACATATCAAAGTTGTCGGTCTACGATAAAATAAAATCTTAAGAAATGTTGCAAAATATACCGTAGTGTTTTGTTTACCATTTTGAGATATAATGAAAGGTATGAATGAGGTTAAGTATGAAGATTTCTTGAAAAATAGTGTTAATGCTAATTAAATCTGATGGGTTACCATTTTCAAAAGAATTCTTGATGAGCAGAATGATACATAACTCTTTAAAATATAGATCACAAACAAATTATTACTTAATTAATGGATAATTTCAAGAGATATTTTTCAATGATGTTGTAGTCAACAAGTCAATAATAATACAATAACAAGCATAATTATTATTAAGTTACTTGCTTATTTTGAGGTCTTAGCTAAAATCATTGTTTGTATGTATTTATTTGTAGGCTAGGCCTAGAATGTACGCCGGTTGACTTCGGACGGTTATGACGTTCCACTCTTCACATTCGAGGAGATGGAAACCTCCGTTCTCTCCCTAAAGAGCAACAAGGCTCCCGACCCGGACGGATTCCCAGCGAGGCTTTAAAGAACCTTAATGTATTTTCAATTAATGCTGACTTGTTGTTGAGAATTTACAACACCTGTTTGGTAGAAGGGGTGTTTCCGGCTCCCTGGAAAACCACCAGGCTTGTACTCATCAGCAAGGGCAAAGGTGATCCCGAGCTGCCGTCGTCCCACAGGCCTTTTTGCATGTTGGAAACGGCTGGGAAGCTGTCCGAGAAGCTGTTTCGTTTTCGCCTGACGTCTGCCGTGGAAGCTGCCGGGTACTTATGCCCCCGTCAGTACGGCTTCAGAAAGGGACGGTCAACGATTGACGCTATCACAGAAGTCCAGAGAGCTGTGAAGAGAGCCGTGAGCCACAACCATTTCTTTCGCTGAGTAGTGCTTCTTGTTACGCTTATGTCAAGAATGCCTTTAACTCGGCGAGGTGGGTCGATATGCTGGATGCGCTTCGCAACACCTTTCGCGTTCCTGCATATCTGTTGCGACTCATCTTGTTGCGGATTATCTCCGCTCTCGAAGCCTGATTTAGGACACAAGGGACGGAACGTGGACGATGGAAGTCACTTCTGGTGCCCCGCAAGATTCAATACTCGGCCAGGATCTCTGGAACGTTGCCTATGACAGCCTCCTGAGGTCGGAGATGCCTGAGGAAACCACTTTGGTTGGGTACGCCGATGATGTCGCACGCAACGTTGAGCTGACCCAACTAAAGTTGAACCGAGTCATGCGTGTGGTCAACACATGGATGTCCGATCACGGTCTCTCGCTTGCTCTCCGTAAGACGGAGATTGTGATCCTTACGAAGAAGAGGATGGACACCGTCGTTCCGTTCCGAGTGGGAAGGGAGGTGGTCCAATCAACTCGTGCTGCTAAGTACTTCGGGATTATGGTGGACACTAAGTTAAGCTGGAGGGATCAGATATTCCGTACGGCGGACAAGGCCGCTAAGGTAGTCACTTACCTTAGTAGGCTGATGGAAATGTCGGGGTTCCACGATCCAGCAGAAGACGTCTGTTGATGTCCGCGGTTCAGTCCGTGCTTTTTTATGGAGCAGGGGGGGTAGGCAGACGCTCTCGATAAAGAGTAGTACAGGTTGCGACTCGCCCGGGTTCAACGTCGAGCGGCGCTCAGGGTGTGTTCCGCCTACCGGACAGTGTCCGAGCCTGCCGTCATGGTGGTCGCCGGAGTTATCCCTGTCAAGCTCTTGGCAGGAGAGAGGAAGGCAATTTATCAGAGACAAGGCGAGATTAAAAGGACACGGCAAGAACAGAAGAGCTCCAGAACCTTCCAGCAGTGGCAACACAGCTGGGAGCACGACACCCGAGGACGATGGACTGCGCGACTTATCAAGCACGTCCAACCATGGGTGGAACGGCGGCCAATTCTTGACAATTCACTGCTATCTCGGTCGTACCTGAACCGGATGGGCAAGATCGGTTCACCGGACTGCATTTATTGCTCGGGCGTTCCCGACGATGCGGAACACACATTCTTCCGCTGCCCCCGTTGGAAAGGGCCCCGCCTGAAGGCCACACACATTTTTTGGTGCATTTTCGGTGGACTCGGTCTGCCAAAAGATCTTGGAGAATGGGGGCAACTTGGATTGTTTATTACAGTTCGTCTGGGGCATCCTCCTGGAAAAGAAACATGATCTGGACCGCGAATAAGTGGCCCAGATCCCTTGATCGAGTGGCTGGATAAGGAGTGAGCCCCACGGGCATAAGCAAAATTTAGGCCTAGCCTGACGTAATGTGATAAACAACTCCAGGTTAGAATCCTAAAGAGTAGAGGCGAGGTTTTTTAGTGGGTAAACCCGTTTTTAGGGGAGCCCCACACTACAGGCTTGCCACCTGTGTGAGTAATGCATTTTTCTCACCTCTCCCCCCCCCCAAAAAAAACCATAAAAAGCATCACCTAATAACTCAAAAAGTGAGTAGAAAAATCTTGTACGGGACGGACATCGGAGCGTATTCCTAGTATTACCATTGACTATGTATACTAACGTGAGTAGACTTCTCATAGCATAGGCGTGTGTGAAGCATATTGACGGTGGGGCGATCTCGTGCGGCGTAGGCTACTTAGAAGTACACGTAACATATGATAGATAAATCAGTATTACCACTCTTCTCAACTAAGGATGAAACATTTTATAGCTGAAACAAATTATGTTTATGTTTTGGTAAAGTGATTTGCAGCACTGTAAATAATAATATTCAGCTGAATAATAACAACATCGATGGCAGCGACTCTGGTGCTGCGTACACTGAACTTCCAAATTTTTGCCTCAAACTAAATGCATTGGATGAGAGGTCTATTGACGTTAGCGTACATAGTCAATGATATTACTATATTCAATTTGAGGACAACGAGTAAGTACTTTTTTCATCATACCCTTACGATTAGTCATAGCTGTGATCGAAACTAGTTGATTCCCGCTGGCTTGATTAAACGGTATGGTAAACAATAGTTTTCGGGACTAGGTGGACTAGGCCGAAATTTCCAAGATGTTACAAGACGAGGGCTGCTGTTCTCCTTATAGTAACTCAAGAAATCTAGAAACATTGACAGGAACTTATTCAATTAATTGTATAATTTTCAAACATTTGATTATTTTGCTTGTTGAAACAAATAAAACAATAACAAACGCCTCTAATGATATTTGTTGACTTAAATTTATTTTAATAATGAAGAGCTGAAATCAGTTTAAAAAATGCTAGATAGACAAATCCTATATTTTAATGAGCTTTGTACTGTATGAAGTGTGTTCCACGATCTCGAAATCTAGCAGATAGAGTTTGCATTTATAAAGGGTTGTGGTCCAAAAATAAGTTTTTCATCACTCCTTATACGAAAGTGACAACTTGCCGTACAGCTGAGACCTTGGAAAGTCGTCATTTCCCAAACTGTCACCGTCAGCTGATTTAACTGACCTGTAAGGAAAGTAATGTTTGTAAACATTGCTTTCCGTCCAAGGTAAACAAACTTTTCCGTACAGCAACAATCAGCTGGGTTTAAAACAAATTAAATTTTGAATTCCAGCTTTGTTTACTTTGTCCAATGGCGAAGAATTTACAAAAATAATCCTCCTTTAAAACTTCCACATTTATTAATAATTGCGTCGTGATGAAAAGTATCGTTCACAACTCGTCCGGAAAGCCTCAAATCCGGAAAGCCTCGCCCGGAAAGCTCGGCTTCGCCTCGCGCGTAAAACACTATCTCGCCCAGAAATGGGTTATTACTTTCCGGACTAGTGGTGAAATATACTATTCATTACTATATACTACTATATATTGGACGAAAAGCTCAAGGGGGATTTTCCGGGACTCTTGGGAAAATGGACACCTTATCATAGTCTGTCATAACCGTGAAAGATTCAGCTCCTCCGGAATTACTTCCGACACAAACCTATTTTGACTGGGCTATGAGACAGTAAAAGGGTGATTCAGGGTTAAATTAAACTAATTTTTATTATTAGAAACAGAAATATGGAAAAAGCGTATAAAAAATGATAAACAAATATCCTCTTTCGCTATGGATATATGGATATGGATGGAATTGATAGAAGTGGAACACTGGATTCTTAAGTATTGGTTGCCAAGTAAAATTCCTGTTGAGATTTGTCCATAAGCTGGTTCACTGTAGAATTCATCTTGCAGACTGAAGATTTTGCTTGGAATTTTTATCAACCTGTAAGGGGTTGGGTCCCCTCCGTACTTGAGCACACTTCTTCAATTTGAATTCATGATCTGCATGAATTTAACACAGAAAATCTGTTTGATTACTAACCCTTTTTATATGATAGGAAATTTAAGTCACTGGATAGTTTAAAGTCTTTTTCTGGATTTAACTCATGTACCTAACAATTTTATAGTGTTGTCCTCGGAGTTTTTGTCCTTAATTTCAATTTGGAGGCACTGGAAATTAAAACTCACAATTTCTTGAACGAAGAAAAACCAGCAAAATTTGAAGTCATCCAGAACTTTAGATAGTCCACTTGGATTTTTTCAGGGAAGCACGTTAAAGACGCAAGTTCACTATTTGGTTCTGAATTAAAATGTTTTCAATCATGTACAGCATTTGTTCATTTAATCAATTTTCAGTTACACATAGATTTTTCTCATCAGAACCCTTTTAGTCTAGACCACAATTCATTTCTAAAATTTGGTAAACCACTAGCATTCAATCATTGCAAATTCTGTTACGGACTATTTCAATTGTTATGCATTGCTGATATTCACTAAATTTCTATAATTGAAACGAGTACTTTTTAGAATAACACTTGAAACAAAAAATATTTACTATTATATACTAAATTTAGACTTCCCTCAATTTCTTGGAGATTACAGTATTACTATGGATACGCAAACTAATTGTAAAAGTAGTTTTTTCTTGAATAATAACTTAAATATCAAATTTGGCTTCTATCATCATTATTCATAAAGTAACAGTAAAACCGTCTCTAAAAGGATTCGACCATGACACTTCGACAATGTGTTATGTATAGATTATAGACCATAGGCAATAATAGACAATATGTATTTTATTTCTGTTGAGCACATAACAAAATCATGTATGTAATAGGAAACGTCAATAATGAGATCATTTTAACACATTGCACATTAAAGTTAAACCGGATTATAAAACTATTATTATCATGATATATTTATTTTAAAGTATATAAAATCAAGTTTTGACTTCATTGATAGACAAATTGTTCGATTCAAAACACAGTCTACCTAAAACCACGGCATCAAAAGTTTATGAATATATTAACAACCTCAAAATCATAATAAGAAAAAAAAATTATTGTAGTGTCGTCAGCATACAATATTGAGAAAATTGTAACTTAATAACACATGTCAATTATTACAAAAGTATAGGTAGAAAAAAGTTCCGAGAGCGGAACCTTACAGAACGCCAGCACGAACATCCAGATAAACAGAACTAATTATTAAAAATTACTTTTGTCTATGCCCGGGTGTTTATGATTTGATCAAGCTATTAATTTCTAATGCCATAGAAAGAGAGCTTATGAAACAAAATTTCAAAAGATTGCAATAGAAAGCATTAGTTAAAGCTATCCAATTATATGCTACAATATGCTTGTTTTCAAATCTATTAAAATTAAAATCTACAATCATATCTTTTGCTAAAACACTATTGTTTTTTTGTTTTTTTTTTACGAACCCCGTTTGTTGTTTGAACAGTAGGTTGTTTCATTGAAGTATCTAGTTATTCTCAGGCCCTATGCAAGAATGAGAGAATCAAGTTGGCGTCCTTGCTTAAGAGCCATCTTCATCCCTGCAAAAACACTGAAAACATGCCTCCTCATCCCCATGTGTAGGACGGCACTTGTAAAACATTTAATATTTATCATTAAAATATGTTTTCTTGTAGATTAAGGTTGGATCTAGGGCCCTCATACCTGATATATCAGTAAACAAAATTGTATTAGTACAAAAAAATCTTAAAACCAAAAAAAATAATTGTGTAAATTTCTGCGTAACTGACTAGACCTAATGAGAGTTAAATATTCTCACATTTTCAAACTTTTAAGGTATGAGGGCTCGAACTATTCTACTAAATTATTACCAATTAAGAAAATCGGCTGAATAATGGTCTAACAGGGGAATACCATACCATTTTGCCCAACATGTTTTGGTAACAAGGTGTTTATGGCTAGGGTAAACAAAGCCGAATGCGCTACTATTCCGAATGTGTAGGTGAAGTTGACTCTTAAATACTATTGTTAAAGGGAAAGTTCTAGAAAACAAGCTGGTGCCAATTGCCAGTGCCTAAATTCTGTTGGTTACCGGAAGTTCGGGAAAGAAATTCTGCGCCGGATTCGATCCCATTAATGCGTAGCAAAGGAATTTAACAATCTTTTATCTGTAGCTGTGCCGGATCTCTCTCCGACAGCCACTCCCCACTCCAAATGTTTTGGGACGTCAAGTTACTCGTACATCCATGGCTCTGTTCCCAGTGAGCGAGGCTGATGTGACTGGTGCTGTCGCGGGACTCAAGCCGAAACAATCTCGTGACATCAACGGAAATTGCTCAAACGTTACGACAAGCACATTTTTATACAATTGAAAAAATTTGGAACTTTTCTTTCCAGACGGGAGTTTTTTTATCTCAAATTATTATGGCAAAAGTGATCATATTTTTTTTTAAAGACTACCGTACCATCATTCTCTTCCAAGCAACTTGCTACCAATTTTAATTTTAAAACTTTCAGTAATGTTTTTTAGAAGATCTTCTTTGCAAAGTTCATGAAATTACTTGAACGTTCAAAATTTTCTCACCAAACCAATTTGGGTTCACAAAATAACTCTACGACGGATGCAATCACAAATCTCGTGGACATGATTGTCGGTGGCCTTGAGAGGCATGAACATGTGCTCAGTGTATTTCTCGACTTCCTTAAACCATGACTCTGTGCATCATGAGCCACTTTTTGCACGACCTGGAAACGTACGACATTCGTAGTCTTCCACAAAAGTGGCTTGCATCTTACCTGTAAAACCGCTTTCAGAGCACCCAGATTCAAAATTCAGTTTCCCTGTGGAATGGCTCATGGTGTCCCTTAAGGATCATTTATTTAAGGGTCCAATTTTGTTTTCACAGTACGTAGATAAAATCGTTTTATCGATCCATCATGGAAAAGTGATTTAATGTGCAGAGATGTATGAACGCTCAAAGAAAGGAAGATTTGGAGATAAATTCGTTAATTGATCGGAAATCACGCATTCAGATGTTCTCATAAATCGCAAAAATCGCATCCTAAAAAATGATATCTTACAGGAAACCTATGTCACAAAATTATTCCTGTCTATAAAGAGAATGACGGCCTTAATCAGTAACACGACCACAAGATCGCCCCACAATGATCGTACACTCATCTCTCATTCTTATTTGGGTTAAAATAGCCATAATGTGAGGTACCTGTCTCAAAATTGTGATATAGCTATAGGCCCTATTGGGAATGCTTCTTGATAAAGGGCTGACGTGGAAAAACCATGGTGACCTAGTTTGTTCCAATTTCATGTCATAAATTTCCGCGATGGACAACATTGCTATTTTTTTCACCGTTTATTTCTACCTTATCCATCCCCGCCTTTCTTATAGAATGACACTTTGGGGTGGGTAGCTGCTCTAGATTTGAAATAGTATATTGTGATAAAAAAATAACAGTAAGATTCAACTGCAAATCGCATCCAGGGGAATCATATGAGGAATACCCTCAAGGAACTCAACTTGCTTACACTACCCTGTCTCTATGAGGTGACACTCTACTGCAGATGTATAAGCCGATACTTTCTGGGAGTTAATTAAAAATTTGGACGACATAAATTGCATTTCGAAAATCAAAATCAATTGAAAATCCCGATTGTAAAGCCTTTTGTCGTATAAAGTCTTGTACTCCGTTGACGAGTTCTTGATGAGCCCGTGGGTAGTTGAGATTTTAGGAATTACTGTATAGCGACCAAATTCCGGCATTGATATCGTATAGGGAAAAAGTGTAATGGTGCCCACCTAAGGAAAAAAATTCGCCGTAAAATTCTTTGGACAAAAATTACCAATATACGTGTCAAACTCTTAAGTAATTAATGGGTATGATTATTAAAAATTATCATAAATATTAGCATTAATAAAATATAAAACATAATACAACAATATGCATTTGCGCACGATTTCCCTACCCAAAGGGTAACTGTGCGCATATGGTTGGGTAATGTTGCGCAGGGACTTTTGGGTTAAATTAATTAGAATAAATGTATTTCATTAATAAAAGTTATATATTAATTTAAGACAAGGAATGTCTTAAAGCCACACAATACTTTATTTGAGTTTTACAATACACTTAACAAAAGTCTTTGATTAAAAATTACAAAATTGTTCAAGGGTTAATGCAAAATAGCACACGTAGGCTAATTTTCTGCTGCTTCTGCACCTGAGCTGTCTGCATGACTGCAGGACGGACAGTTAAGAGCATCTGTAAACAAGAATGTAAAAAAGGGGAAGTAATTTTTTATTACCTACAACTACTTGGGGGGAATCGTGCGCACCGCCGCGCACCATTACCCGATGTCGCATTCGAAAGTAATTTATTTTCTCACTACCTTTAGAAGGGATGAAACCATAAATGAATTGGTTCAAACGATAAAGCAAAGACTAACAATAATTGTAATACTAAATAAGTATTAAGTTATCTAAAGATCTGCCCTAACCTTACTATTTTCTTAGGAGCAAAAATAACATGACACAAATGAGGTTATGGCGCTACAGAGATGGATTGTGATTGTGTTTGTTTGGTGAGTAATGTTCATGTTGGCTTTAGAATATTTCAAAAGTGAACGTCTGTATGCATTGAATTTAAAATTGTTGTAACTTTATTATTATTACCACTGCATTAGCAAGGTCTGATCATGACAGTCAGGACACTCTTACTTGAAAAGTATGGGGCACGGAACAGGTAATGTTATAGTGTTCTCTGGTACCTAGAGTCCCAAAACACTTTGTTTTACTTTATATTACGATACATAGCATATAAAGTCTGATATTAGTCCATGAAATTTGTCATTAGACTCATAAATAATTAAAGTTTTACCATTGGAGGATTTACTTTAAACCCACAACGGTGCGTATGAACTGTTTATGGTTAATCCATTGAAAATCGTTTTGATTTTAGACTTTGGGTACATCCTTCTTTGCGGAACCCACGGAAACTGTTCTATTGATTGTGTCTTCCAGTAGTTAAATATTAGACTGTGGTATATAAGTATCCACAGGGCGAGTAGTAATGAAATGTGTGTTCTGGTGCAGAGTGCGCTATTATACACAATGCTAGTAGTAATGAAATGTGTGTTCTGCCGCAGAGTCGTGCAAGGGCGTGGAGTGCGGCGCAGGCAAGAAGTGCGTGGTGCGCAAGGGGCAGCCTAGGTGCGTGTGCGCCCCCCACTGCCGCGGCCACAGGGGCGCTGCCCATGGCGCCCCCGTCTGCGGCACCGACGGGCGCACCTACCGCTCCGTCTGCAAGCTGCGCAAGCGCGCCTGCCGCAAGAACAACGCCTCGCTCGCCGTCGCCTACCACGGACGATGCCAGAGTTAGTATGTTCATTTTATGCCACTCACACACTAGAAATATTAGCAATCGATTGTAAGAGTCATCTTCGCCCCTATAAAAACATACCTAGGCACTCCCATGTTTCAAACGTTGTTTTGTAATAAATATTTTTTAATATGCTTTGTGTAGATTAAGGTTGAATATAGGTGATTATAGTTGATAAATCAATAAAATTAAATAGTATAAGTACAAAAAAAAAAAAAAAAAAAAAAAACTTAAAAGTAAAGAAAACTTAGGACTACGGAGAAAATATAAAAAGAAGGGCTGTTTCAGTCACTTGATTTTAGAAAATGCCGCTTTTGATTTAGGCCGGTGACGTAATCCATCTGATTTCAATAAGAATAACATGCACCAGCTGTGTTTTTGGTATCAGGCTAGTGACGTTTAGGGTAGGCCTACTATTTTTTACATCGTTTTACCCGCTAATGAAACAGCCCTTATTGCAGCAGTTTTCCCCAGTCCTGAGAAAACTGAGTTACTTTTCAAAATAACTGAGAGTTATATTTACTCATTTCCAAGTTAGGTACGCCTATGATTGCTTTAATGTAATTTTCTTCAACTAAATTATTACCAAGTTCCAAGAAAATCAGCTGAAAAGCGGTATCCGAAACAGGGGGATAAAATATAATGTTTGTCCAAAAGCTGATAGCCGACTGGGCTACTAGCCGTAAAGTAAAAATGACTTTTAAGTATCTTTCTTGTTATAGTAAACGAAGGTGTTTTGAGGTGAAATCATGTTGGATTTTTATTTCCCGTTAGGCTTACCTAATTTTTAACTTGTTCCCGCCGCTTCTTATATAATTTCTTTATTCACTGTTTTATTTTTTAGAGTAAATTGGATTTGTATCTCAATAACATTTAACGTTCCTTTTGCGATATCGATTTTTTGTAAAGATTTGATAAAATCCTGTTTGAAATATTGTAGGCTCAAAAATAGTAAAACATTGACTTGTTCTTTCCATTATATTTTTAACACTGTGCTTGTTATAAAATATAAACCATAAAAGATCCCTCACAAACCATATACATCTTGATAGACTTTTTAATAAACCATTACGTTGTTATAACACATAAACGAGTTGTTGCGTTTCCCGTTTAACATTGCTCTTAAGGGGAATAGAGGGAATCAATAGTAGGAATAATTTTCTTCGTAAGAATCTCTTGATCTCCAGGTTTTGAAAAAAATTCAACTATTTTAGCAAATGTCTATTTTATTTACAAGTAATCGAATTTCATCCATCTTGTCTGGATAAACTCCTTTGGAATATTTAGGTTAAATAATGTTTTAAAGGTTTATTATCGATTTAGTAACAGGTTTTTAGGAAATGTTATTTTTATGGTTGACAAAGTTTTGTCTTAAAGGTACTAATACGGTATACCGTAATATGTTGTAAATAATTTTCTTGAATTCGTCATGAAGATGGTTAGGCCATACTGATAATAAAAACAACTGAGAAGCAAAATTCGCCCATGAAAGTAATGTAAACATCTGAATTCGGTATAAAAATCAACGAATTGTATGAAGACTTTTGTATTTAGAATATAACAGTAGTGTTTAAAAATTTTAGCTTAAATTAAAAATTAGTTAATGAACAAAAAATATAGCCTACTATTATTTGAGAAGTTTTTTTCGGGAAACATTGTCATTTTAGCTTCACAATACTTTACCCTCATAATAACTATCCATGGCAAACAATGTAAAACACCAAACCATTAGACCATTGACTTTGTACACTACGAGAGTAGACTTCTCATAGGATAGGCGTGTGCGAAGCATATTGACGGTGGTGCGATCTCGTGCAACGTACATCGATGTACACGTAACATATGATAGATAAATCAGTATTACCACTTTCTAAACCAAGGATGAAACCTTTTATAACTGAAAGTTATGTTTATGTTTTGGTAAAACGTTTTGGTAGCACTGTAAATTCAGCAGAATAATAACAACATCGATGGCAGCGACTCTGGTGCGGCGTACACCGAACTTCCAAATTTTTGCACTGGATTCCAAAATAAATGCATTGGATGAAAGGTCTATTCACGTTAATGTACATAGTCAATGATTATACCAAAAATTTCATTCAAGTGGTCAAAACTTAGACATCAGAGCTTACCGACAAAGCGACCATTTGGCAAATAAAATTTATCAAACTTACAATAGTATTAATTTAGGATGAATTTATAAATTACATTCTAGGAAATAACTATTATGCTGTACAGGAACCATAGATGTTTTTATTATGTGCAAAAATTGGGTCGTTAATTATATATAAATGTGTAACCTACACGTATAATTTTAATTCAAATATGCTTTTTTAGCATAGAAAATTTAATTTCTATAAAACAACCAAACCCGACTAAAGCACATGACATTAATATTAGCTAAATATAATTAAAACTCCGCAAATTTCGCTCAAGGGCGCCACTATTTTGCATTAGGCCTACGCGTCATAAGTTGTACGCAGTGTAAAATTCTATAAATATGTAAATCGTAGTGAGTTTATATTTGTAGGAGAGAGAACTACATCAGAACTTTAGATTCAGCGAAAACGTTTTCAGCTAGATTATACACTATAAAATAGTCCAAATTGCCATACATGTTTTCCAATAAATAATATCAAGCTATAGACAATAACATAGATTGTTTTATCTTACACATTATGTATAAATTCCAAATAGCCGTAATTCACCTCTGGAATGAATGCGCATGACAAACTACTCGATTGTAAACACCATAAATTTCCAATTCGCCTTACCGATTAAAATCGGCTTGTAGTGCATCTCTCCGGCCATTTATCTGGATGCGGCTAATGCGTTGGCTGCGGGAAGATTATGGGGTCCGTGGCACAAGAATGAGGAAATACCCCTCCGGCTCTCCGGCCGCTACACTGTTGCACCTTCGTATCAAATCGTGTGCATAGATAATTGCAAGATTAACGATGAGCGCTAATGCCGTAACTGTTACTTAGAAGCAGGCAACGATGAGTAACTGTCGTAACAGTTAACGGATCTGCAAAGCAATAGTTACTGACTAAAACGTTATCAATTCATATACATTCACAGTAAAAAGATTTTTATGGAACAGGAACAATTAATTATCTTTTAGACAACTCTGTAAGAACCTATAAACTGACCGGTCTCGCAGTAACTACAACATATCTCACTGTTCTCGTGGTATGAACAAGAACGGGTTTCATCTAAACTGTTCTTAAAGAATCGGAATAACTGTAACTATATGAACGATATTTGAGACCCCAGTGCGAACATCTCTGACACCTCCACTGTTATTTCACCGGACTGTTCCGCACTAGGTGGCAATAAATTTCCTTCCTTTTGGATTAACAAGGCGGAATATGATTAAGATGTGTTTGTAATCCGTGAAAAAGCTGCCTCGATTTACGTTGACATAACAATACCTGCAATGCAATTTCGCAATAAATATTTATACAACCTTAAAGATAATATCATGTTTTTAAGTTAGTCGATGAATCGTTCGCAGCAACAAGTTAAGAGTCATCTTCACCCCTGTCCCAGTAGCCCATTGTTGCGCAGTCGGCAATGTTAACCATACGGATTTTAATGCAAAACATGGTAGGCTATTTTATTCCCTTGTTTCGGACGCCGTTTTTCAACCGATTCTCTTTAAACTTGGTAAGTGTTTAGTTGAATAGTTGTATTAACCCCTCATAACTCGAAATTTTGAAAATTTAACAAATATTAATAAGGAAAAACGAGTTACTTTTCAACGTCACAGAGAGTAATATTTGTTACATTTTCAAAATGTCGAGGTATGAGGGGCACAATATAACTATTCAACCAAACACTTATTAAGTTTAAATAAAATCGGGTGAAAAACTGCATCCGAAACAGGGGAATAAAATACCATGTTTTGCATTAAAAGCCGTATGGTTAACATTGCCGACTGCGCAACAATGGGCTCCTAGCCCAGAGGTGAAGATGAAGCGACGACGTTCTTAATAACGGTTAAGATTGGTGGTTTTACAGTAGGTTAGCCTGTCAACGACTTACAAAGTACGTTCTTAAACTGTTCCAAAGTAACGGTTAAAGTAACACGTAATGAAAAGTAACAGTCTCGTTTATAACAGTTAACGAAAAATAACGTTTAGCTCATCTGATCGGTGACCACGAGATTGGCGCGCGCCGCAGTCACGTGATCTCTTGCGCCCACGCCGCCGCCGCCCAGGCCGATCAGTGATTCATATCCGAGTCGTAACTCATAGTAAATAGTGTTTCCTATCTGTGACCAGATTTATCGGTTGTTTCTCCCTTCACCTACTGAGAGGCGGTTTGTAGCAATTAAACATAGGTGAATAATGTGACCGGACATCGGAAGTCGCGGCTGTTAGGGTTGGAAAACGAATTTTAGGGTTGAATTTGTTCGGCGAAATTTGCGATTGTGGTGGAGTTTTCAAAAATGTTTAACATTGAATAAGGCGAATGGGTTAACATTAGGCAATAGAGGATATTATAACTAAAAATCGTCGTCAACTTCATAGAAGACAAAATATCACCACATTAACTTTAATAGTACTCTATTTTAATTATTAAGCTAATTTTCCCAGTAATCTTATTCAGTATTACAAATAAACTTATATTTCTAAATTATATGTTTAGTTACCTTAAGCTTGAGATGTAGTCACATAATTATAGATTCTTCTCCCTAAACTTAGTCTATGGTTACCGTATATTACTCAATAAATAATCAAAATTTGTTTAGATAAATCGGTTGCACCATCATTTTTCTGTATTTTAATCATGCTATCACTTTCATTTTGTAAGCTATCTTTCATTCTCATTCCATGGTTGTACCCTTCTTCAATCATCACTTAAACCTCCATCTCCAAATTTTTTCACTAACCATGGTATAAAACAATCACATTTTTGTCTATTCACCACATAACAACGATTATCCCTTGGAATTTCTAACATCTCTCACCACAACCAATACTTAAGCTAATTGTGTACCCCAGAACCAATCACTCTCATTTTATTATTTACTCAAACCCCTAGAACATGGATCATAATGTCTATCAATTCTCCCTTTAAACTTGTTCAAATGTCTTTTCCCCTCTGTCATTATGTTCCTGTTGTTTTCTTAAGTTTTGTCACGCATCCTGTGAACCATCCTCTTATGTTTAACTCCTTCCCCCACCAATAGCTACAATCTTCTCATTTCGTTATTGAGTATTCCTCAAACATGCACCACACTACTTACTCACTCAAATTTCAAATGTCTCAACCCGTGGAGCCATATTTGGAGCCTCTCTGTCTCTCAGTTCTCCCCCCTACAACCCTGTTTCTGTGAAGATCCTCGTTTGCTCCATCCCCTACTTCTATGTGGTCTAGTTTTGACACTACTACCCCCAAATTTCTCTGCCATCATCCCCTGTTTTTCCAGAGGTTCATCCTCCACCCAGCCACCCAACAGATTTTATACTTATACTAATTCGCCTTTACTTTCCTACTGCCCACCTATTTACCTGCTTCTTCTGATTTCATACACTCATTGTGACCCCTACTAATTTTTCCGGTGTTCCCCAGCGTCTCTGCGCTCTCCTGTTTTCCAGTTTTCTCTCGATTCTGTGCTCTCTGTTTTACCTTTCTCTTTGCTTATTTTCCTCCCCATTGATCCCCGTGCCCCTGGATCTCCACGCTCCTCTGATGCCCCTCTCCCCTCCCCCGAGTGGCCCGGCGTGCTACCCAGTGTGACCGGCCGTGCTGACCACAGGCTCGTGCGACAGGATTCACTGCCCGGCTGGCAAGTTCTGCGTGCTGGACCAGAACCTCTCGCCCCACTGCGTGCGCTGCTCGCGCCGCTGCTCTGTCCATGGTCCGCCCTCTAGGCCTGTCTGCGGCGCCGACCACCGCACCTACCCCTCGGCCTGCCACCTGCGGCACGCCGCCTGCCGCCGCGGCAAGGCCATACCCGTCGCCTATAAGGGCAGGTGCATCCGTGAGTATCCTCCTGTAAATCACTCTAGTTAAGCTGTATGTAAAAGTTTGAATTGCTACAGTGACACCCTAAGATAAGTTATTAGTTGCCCTCTAATTCTGTAAGGTTAAAAAGAACCTCTTGAAAGGAGTCACTTCATTGCAGCAGATTCCTTTTGGTTTTGTCTTAACCATAAAGACGGACTGTAAAAAAATGCAAAATTGAAAGTGTTAAAGCCCTTCAATTATGGTGATCAATGAGAATAGATGCATTGATCCATTTTTTGTGTTATTTGTACCTATTTTTACGTTGAGAGAGGTGTTTTGTAGATTATATTTCTGGCCTTTAATCAACTTTGGATCTTGTCTGTGATGTTAAGTAAAACACAGACATTCGAAACACGAGTAGCCTATACCAATGGCTCTCCACTTTTCGCGGACTGAAAGAACAAAAACGTTCCGCTCTTTAAAAAGAGCTGAACAAAGCCACCAAATATGAGTGGGACATATATTAAACAATCATAAGTAAAAAATCATTCAAAAATTTCACTCAGTAAGTAGACTCCAAGATAATAAACTAAAATTAAGTATCCAAATAATCCACGAGATATTAGACCAAGATTGGCAGTGCAGGTCTTTTGGAAGTACAGTATTCAAGGTAAAACTACACAAACTCGGTGCAATGTGGACAAGTACCTACGGAGTTTGGTGAACGCCCATTTCGCCGGAGATGATATAGTTATTTGTGCTTCTAGGGACTAAAGTACACTTTTTTCTCCCTGAAGAGAAAATGTTGTCGCCCTCGGCTTCGCCTTCGGGCGACAATTTCCCTGAGGGAACAAAAGTACTTTAATCCCTTGATGCACACAACATTTTTCTTCCACCTAAACGAATAACATTTAGGCCTATAATAATAGGCCTACCGTGAATAATTTAACTTTATGTCATATCTCCCTTTCTCCGTCAAGCTGGATCAGTCACATCAACATACATAACACACAAGGTAGGCTTGGCTATACCATTTTTAAAAAACACAAAAAAACCGAATTTAAGCCTAGTCAAAATTTGTACACTTAAGTTTTGGACTTCTTAGGTTAATAGCCTACCAAAGCGAAATATAACCAAACACGTATAGGCCTACTGCTGACAGAATGGCATATGCTACAGCTGCTATTAGTAAATGAAACAATTACAAGTGACAGCTGATTATGACTCATGTTCTTTTTAATCTCTCTTTTAATGTTATTCTTATGTAAATAACTTTAGTTCCGTGGTACAAAAAATATTGAGTTTTCCCTAGGTAGAATAATTAAGTAGGCCTACCGTATTCAAATCACATGGGGTAAAACTAGTACTTTAGTATACTCTATTCCAAGGAGTAAAAATACCGGTACTGCTTTAGATAGTAGGTGGCGGAAAAAATATTTATGATGTCGTGATTGAGACTGAATTGCGTCTGGAGACCAAAATACCGAAATGTGGGCCTGAGCGTAATCTGATAAACACCAGACTCCCGGAGAGCCGGATTTAAAATGCAACATTTTATTTAATTTTTATGAAAGTGGAAATTTCATCGCCGTGATAGAGAAAGCCCAGTTGATCAATAAAAACTCCTTGCCAGTTAATGATATATAAAACAAGATGAGCCAGTTTCAGTAGTTTTTATACGATGAACTAACGGTCCAGTCGGTAATCCTGCAAGACGGAAATCAGGATTAAAACTAGAGTATTAATAAATTTGTCTAACAAATATGAAACATACCTTAGCAAACGGAAATGGCACAACAAAATGTGTTATTTTGTGTATGATTAATAAATAGTAAGGTAAAGATGAGTAGACCTTATATGCCTTTGACTGTATGAAGTTTTCCAGCTCGATACTGAGATAAGCTAGAAGCTTTTTAATTTTGATAGTTCGAGACTGGATTTAGCTTCCTTTGGTCATTAGGCTATTAATGGTCCTTCTATGAATCCACGCTGATTTGAATAATCATCTGCTTTTTCAATAACAAAGCTACAGCTCATCTGATCCATCACACTCACTCTTCACTCATACTCAACTTAAAATACTCAAATAGGCCATTTTCGCACACAACCCAAATTTGATAACATCATAGTGATAGTATTGTAAACAAATAAAATAATATAATTTGGTTTTACATTTCTTATTAGGCTATGTGATCAAACAAACCATAATACTAACAAATCATCTTCCTATTATTATTCTTTCTAAACGATTTTGGTTGTCCGACAAACCCAGGTTAAAGGTGCTAAATGAGATTTTCCTTGTGTCAAGGAGACTCACAACTGACCGTGAATGAAGGCCGGCTCAGAAAGTATTTTCCTACTTGGTTGAATTGTCTTTGATCTTTATTGATTGTTATGTAACTTTGATACTTTGTTTTGAGAATCAAGCCATTTCATTTTTAACATGTATGTCTCCACTTTTTCTTTTAACATCAGCCCTTTTCTTACGTGCACCTATAAATATCACTTCTCTTTTTAGGAACAATCACTACAATTATAACATCATGAACCGTTGGTGGTCATTTTTTATATACTACGTTCAATTAATTTATACCAGTAACTTCTCATACTTGTGGATGTGTCATAAGGAATGTGTTGTGAGGAATTACTTTAGAGTATGGATCGTGTTAGGTGAAATGTAAAAGTATGCTGATGTCCGTTGCCTAAACTTCATGTAAATGGTTATGGAGAAACCTTTGATATAAACCATGCAAATCGGTCTATATACCGCCGGGGGGACTCGGACACGATTTTATAAATATTTGCAACATATAGGATTTTATTTTAATTGGAGTTCTTTCAGTTCAATTTTTACTAGCGAATTCCCGGATTAAATTGAACGGGTTATAGTAAATTTCGTTACAAGGGCCGAAAATGGGGTTTTGCCGGCCTCAAGATCGTGTTTCAAGTTCGAGACGAAGTCAAGAACTTGAAACGATCGAGAGCAAGCAAAACATTTTTGGCCGAGTTACATTACACTACACAATTCAATAAATTCTAAACAAGTGAAAAAATACTTCTTTTGTTCATAACAAACTAAACATAAGGTCAATAATTAACATTGCGAAAAGTACTGCTTGTGTTTCTGGTTGCTAGGCAACCAACCACTTCACATCAGATAAGGCCAAGAAATCTAGAATGAGAAGGAGGTAGGTGACATCAATCCAAATCGATTACGTCAACGGTGCAGCACTTAAAATATTCCAAGCAAACCTTCAAGTGACAAGAAAAACAACATGACGTCAAAGGTGCAGGACCCGTTTCAATCAGCTTTTAATCAGCTGTTGGTCACCTACGGTTTATTCTAGATACATTGGATAAGGCCACCAAAACTATAATACTCTACGGTAGGTGACAACTACAACTGATTCCAAAGGAAAAGCACCATTTTCCCATGTACGTCATATATATATTTGACAGTTGCTATCAGCTGAACAACCAACTACGTCACTGATTTGTTATTTGTTGTTGTTGTTGTCACCTACCTTATCATATTTTAGATTTCTTTGCTGCTGTTTCCATTACCACTTTAGGCCGAAAAATTTTTCCTGCCTAGGCCGAGAACAGGTGTTTCCTTGGTACAAGCGAGGGTCGAAAATAGGTGATATCGATGTGTGATGGAAATAGTTATTTGTGCTTCTAGGGACTAAAGTACAATGTTTTCTCCCTGAGGGAGAAAAGTACTTTAGTCCCTTGATGCACACAACATTTTTCCTCCACCTACACGAATAAAATTTAGGCCTAATAGGCCTACCGTAGATAATTTAACTTTACCTTCATATGATCCCTTGCTCCATCAAGCTGGATCTGTCACATCAACATATAAAACACACAAGGTAGGCCTATCAATTTTGAAGAATACGAAAAAACCAAAATAGAATATAAGCCTAGTCAAAAGTTTACACTTATGTTTTGGACTTCTTAGGTTAATAGCCTACCCAAGCAAAATGTAAACAAACACCTACACTGCCACGGCCATCTCTAATACTAGAGATGCTGCTCACCCACTGCTGACTGAATGGTCAGCAGTAGGTGAGCAGCAGCTACAGCTGCTATTAGTCAACAATGAGTAACGAAACAAATACAAGTAACAGCTGACTGTGGCTCATGTTCTTTTTAATCTCTCTTTTAATGTTTTTCTTATGTAACTAACTTTAGCCCCATGGTACGAAAAAACTCGAGTTTTCCCTAGGTAGAAAGATTAAGTATTCAAGTCACATGGGATAGAAATTAGTAGGCCTACTTTACTACTCTATTCCAAGGAGTAAAATACGGCTTTAGATAGTAGGTGGAGGAAAAATAATTTTGCAGTTCTCTTTGGAGTTCAGGAGGTTGTCAATAACGAAATGAGTGGATTTGCTGGTAAATCCAGGTACTTGAGGTGTTAGAGGAAATAATCAACAATCCACCGTCAGGTGCTTCTGCGAGGGCGTGCCACGGACCGCGGGGCTGCATTAGATTAGCTCGCGCCGGGAACCAATTACAATCACATAGACCGCTATTTCAGTCGGCACGCCGGTCAAAACAGCTGGGTTCAAAGAGGTTTGATCGGTGGGCGGGTTTGCGTCTGGTATTAATTCCAGACGGCCAATGTGCCAAATGTTTGCGTCGCAATGACAGTGGTTTCCGCCGGCCTTGAAAGTGCACTGTTGATCTGTTTCATGTAAGGTGTTAGAAGCTAAATTAAACTTTGAACTGTCTGGTTGCGTTTTGGTTTTCCCCAATATAAAATGGGAATGAAAATGTTCTTGTATAAATTAGTTTTAGAATTAAACCTTCCGTTGGCACCGATGCAACTCAATATTCAGTTTCTGTGACAAAATAGAAGTCGTGTCTCTTTCTGTCCGTGGGGTTTTGACATATACGTTCAATGCATTCCATATGTGTGTTGCGTATTTTAAGGTGGATACGACTATGGTTGGGTGTGATGAATCACATGAGATGTAGCTTTGATACTGACAAACACAAGCTGATTTATTTGTCAAGACAGCTAGACAGCTTGGTCAAGTTGTAAACCCTTAAAGATCCTCTAAATTTTCTCAGGATCGAAACAGCAACCTTTCAATTACAAGGTGTACTACTCCACAACCTCTCAGCTACCTATCCACTTTACAGTTGTACATACCGCTCCTAATAAATGCAACGCATAATAAAGTAGTTTTAGACTATCAGTTGGACAGTAAATTAGTGGCGCGCTTCCTCATCTTAATTAGTTGCAGTTGATCGCCGTCGCGTCGCCCCCTCGTGATAAATCAATTGGCTTCTCGTGCAGCCTTCAATTGAAACTGCAGATAATTGTCGGATGATTATTTCAAGTGAAAATAATTAACTCCAATTACACTCTGTGGGTTTTCGACCGTTGGTGAATTTGAACGTTTAAATTGAATATTTCTACAAAAGAACGATGACTCGTTTTACACTTGCGAAGATAATTCCAATTTGAACTCATGCAAATTAATTCATGGCGTAATCTGCAAACTGTTAGTTTGCACAATTTTCATAACTTGATCAAATGTAGCTGGAACGTTTTGGAATTCATTGCATTCTATGAAGTAACAGTAAGTTATTTCCAAAATCATGTAAAAATCATTCTATATTTAAATCAGTAGATTTCGCCACAGTGTCTTCTAGAATTCTCTTTTGTAGCCCATAGATATTTTAATTCATGTTTTCAAACTCACAACCCGTGTCTTAAACTGATGGTCCTGTTATTTTGTGTCACATTCATATTGCAAGGGCTATAATGTAAAAAAAACTTTACTGGCGAAATTAGGGCATTCTGCATTATTTATAAGGTTGAATCCTCGATTTCTCTAAATATTTTCTTGGGTCACGTGTTGACGTGTTGGTTATCATGAAAACGATTACAGTTAACCCCACCAACCCGTAATGACCAAGGCACTGTCGAGTACATCGATTGGAGACCGTGTAATATCATATCGGATCTCAGTGACTATCGGACCGCAGAAGAGCGGTTGCTAGCGAAGGAGTAGCAATAAACACTGCAAACACCGATCGAATATTTCTTACATATAGGCTAATTTTCCAACGACGATCAAAACACAGAAAATAAGGCGCAATACAATACGGTGTTTCTGTGTTTGACTGTGAATTCCGAAATACTGACGACTGTGTGGGAAAAACGCCTCAAATAGTTATTATAGTACGGTATCCCACAATGTGGACTTAGCCTCTGTGAAGTTTGGTAAATGTTAGAGTTACCGCAACATTGGCTACTCCCGCAATTTGCGTGATCAGATTGTAGTGGAAAAGCGGTCGCTACTTGCTACTTGCTAGCTATGTGACATCATTAAAAAAATGGCCTAGAAAATATATCGAACATTGCAATATTGTCTATCAACGATTTTCGTTCCATAGAAAAGCGGCCCCAGTTGCTACGAAATCACATTTAATAGCCGTTAACGTCGTGTAAAACCAATGATTGGTCCTCCAAAAATATAAATCACGGTCAAGTATATTTAGGCCTGCTGTTGTATGCGTGTATGGAGGTGACGAACTTGAGCAGATGTCGCCATATTTGGAAACAAGAGAGGATTTTCTTGTTATGGTTTGTGCTAGTTGGCTATCCGGGGTGAGTAGGACTAGGGAGTGAGTTTGGCGAGTTTTATTCAGTAGCCTACATCTAGTAATCTCGATGAGCTTATCTTTTGTAAATGTACATAAAATATTTTGATTCAATTACGATGGACCCTATTTAAATTCAATTTTGCCGGGGCGGTTGTTGTTGTTGTTGTTATTGGTGGATTAGGAGACCCCGGCCGAACGTTGAGCACGTCTGCCTCTAATGGGCATTTTGCGCAAGCCCCCGGAAGGATGGGATATTGAAGGAAGAGAAAGGGTGAGGCACGGGACAGACTGTCCACCCATGTTCCAGCTAGGGGTTTCTATGCCCATCGCACTCCTCTCCCCCTGCTGTCTTGAACATATGTTCCAGCTAGGGGTTTCCATGCCCATAGCATTTATACTCACCCCCTGCCGTCTACATATATTCCAGCTAGGGATTAACCGTGCAGTTCGCATTAACCCCCCCCCCCCCACTGTCTTGAACATGAATGGGGTTGAAGGAAAGGAAATTGTCATAGTGGACAGCCAAAAGACTTACCACAGTGTCATGACAACTTCGTTTGCTGTACCCAATGTCAACTTCGCAACTAGTATAAATCAGTTTTAAAGTTGTCCTGGGATTTGCCAGGGCGGGTGGAAAGGTGATTCCGCGCCGTAGTGGCGGAGGTTGGTGAACGGTAGTCGCCGGCGGCGCCCCGTGGTCGGCGCGCGGCGGGGGCGTAGCCCGGCGACGACCCACATAGCGTCCAGACGCGGTCACACAAACAACCGCCACGCGACCCCGGCCTGACCGCCACACTGCCGCTCTAACTCTTGCACCACTCCTCTTGGCGGCTGACAGTTTCCGCAAATAGAAAATACCCCCCGTCGCAGCAAACCTGCGTACTCAGCGAATTTCCAATGGAATTTTAGACTATTTACTTTCCCCATAAAAAAGCCATAAGATTGAATGTGTAGGTTTGCAGTCCATGGGTTTTGTAACCAAGTATAAGTTAAACATTATCTAGGTAACGTACATACCAAATTTGATTAAGTTATGTCAATAAATAAGCAAGATACAGTATAGGATTTTCTTGATTTCCCATAAGAATAACATGGAAAACACATTTTTGGATTTTCCCCGTAACCAGTTATGATAGGATAAAAATTCAAAATACCAAATTGTTTTTTTTAAGTTCTTTTAAATTATTTTAGTTAAAATTGATGAATTTTAAAAATTGAGGTCCAAAAATGGCAAAACCCATTTTTGATTCCTGAGAAACCCCATAAAAACCCGTTCCCATAACCCGCCAATGCTGGTTCGCGAACTCATGAAAATAGACCTGGTCTTACACTTTCAAACCAAATTTCATCAAAATCAGAGGTCCCCTTTAAAAGTTACGAGGTGGCCCGTGCGCAAATTGCTCATTTTATGATTCTGTATGAGTGAAACTCACCTACAGCAAGAAATCGATACGTGAATGTTGATTATGAAGTTTTTTTTTTTTTTTTTTCTTTATTTCGGCTTTAGGTTAAAACCATGTTAGGCCCACTACAACAAAATAGAGATACAAATTAGTACTTAAGAGCAATTACAAGAAAATGTTGTTAAACACTATAAATTTGAAAATTTCGTCCAAAACTTTGTCATCCATGTCATAAAGTAAAGTCATTAAATTTACAGGAAATTGAACTTTAAGAGTTTTCAACACTTCATAAAGAGAATTTCTTGAATTAACGTCACACAAAGGGCAAGCAAATATCAGATGGTCCAAACTTGCCTCATCTTCGCCACATTCACAGTTTGGATCTTGAATCACTTTAATTTTAAACAAATGCATTTTAGTATAAGTATGGCCAATTCTCATTCTGCAAATAGTTGTTATGAATTTTCTTGATTGAGCAGAAAACTTAAACCAAGGAGCACTTGAAGCAGATTTTTTTAATTGAAATAATCGGTTTCCTTTAAATTTTGAATGGAAGTCCCAATCATTTTGCCAATTTTTTAGCGCCTTTGCTTTAAATAGCTTCTTTATGTCAAAAAATGAGGGACAATAGAGGTGGTTTTCTGAACATGCGGTTTTTGCTGCTTTATCAACATTTCGTTACCCGTTATTCCAATATGAGAAGGTATCCAGGCAAACTTTATAGTGTATCCGTTTGAACTCAAATCAAAGTATTTTTTCCTAATTTGAAGAATAAATGGTGAAGAATTGAAGTTAAGCTGATTGTTCATTAAAGCCATTAAAACACTTTTAGAATCTGACAAAATGACAAACGACTTCGAAGAGAGGTTTTCTATATAATATAATGAATGAAGGATGGCAATGGCTTCTGCAGAATAAATGGAAAACAGTGAATTAATCTTGAAAGCGTGCAGAAATTTTCGCTGGGAGTGGAACACCGCGCAAGAGGTGAATGAAGTTTCCAAGTTTTTAGAAGCATCAGTGAATAGCAATTCAAAGTTGGGCCACATTTCTCGTGTTGCTCGGTTAAACTCGTGCATCAAGCACTCATTGACATAATTGTTATTTTTACCCAAGTCAAAGAAGTAGGGCTCTATTTTGCCAATTAGGTATTTGTAGTCGATTTGGAAAGAAGTTGGATGAAAGAAGCTGTTCTTATTCACATCGAGAGTATTGCAACAAATAAAGTTTTGATAACTTTGGAGGAGTAACGGAATTCTTTTGTTTTCCCAATACGTAGTAGTATTTACTAAATGATTAAGTTTTTGTATTTTTCTCTTTAGAGGGTGTTGAAGATGGAGGAACATGCATTTTGCTAAGTATCTGTCACTAAGCAATTCTCTTCTTATTTCTAGAGGCATAACACAAGCTTCAACTTCCATAGCCTTACATGGAGAGGACCTCATTAAACCAAGGCATGACCTAAGGGAACTATACTGAACACGATCCAGAATGATTTTATTTTCATTACTTGTATTTCCGAAGATAAAACAAGCGTAATCCATAACTGATCGAATCAGTGACATATATAAAGTTATTAAGACTGCTGGATCTGCTCCCCAATTCATGCTAGAAACAGACCTAAGTATGTTCATTCTTTTGGAGCAAGACTGAGATATTTGTGTGATATGGGATTTCCAGCTGAGTTTTCGATCAAAAGTAACTCCTAAGAATTTATGGGCTTCTTTACATTGAATTTCTTGATGTTTGTATAGTATCCTACAAGATACAGGATTACGTTTACGTGAAAATACGCAAACAGCTGATTTTGAGGAGGAAACTTCCAATCCGCTATTTACTGACCAAGTTGATAGATCACGAAGAGCGTTATTCAGCAGTCCTTCGCACGCCTCAAGAGATTTGTGGCTTATATAAATTACAATGTCGTCAGCAAATTCGAGTAAGTTAATGTAGTGGTCTAAAGTCAAACTGAGATTTCTGCAGTAAAGTGAGTATAGTATAGGGCTTAAAACTGATCCTTGAGGAATTCCTTTACTGGTAACTCTACCCTCCGAATAAATGCCTCCATTCTTTATGTGTATAATCCTTTCCTGGTAAAGTAAAGAAATAAAATTTACAATTTTCGCTGGAATGTTCATGGAAATGAGCCTTTTTGAAAGGATGTTAAGATTAACATTATCATAAGCACCGTCAATATCTAAGAATGCAGCTACTAAGAATTGAGATTCGGTAAATGCAATTTGAATATCGGTGGAAATATAGCCAAGTTGTCTGCACAACTTCGTCCGCAGCGGAAACCAAATTGGGTAGGAGAGAATAGAAAATTTTTTTCTGCCCACCACTGTAGTCGAAATTTAATCAGTTTTTCAAAAAGTTTTCCCAACGAAGATGATATTGATATTGGACGATATCCTTCTGCCAGGCGAGGATTCCTATTTGGTTTAGGAATAGGAACAATTAAATACTCCTTCCAAGAACTTGGAATAAGATTTGAGCTCCAAAGTTGGTTAAAAATTGATAATAGAGTTGTGATGGCCTCTTGTGAAATATGCTTTAAAAATAGGTTGTGGACATTATCCTTTCCTGGACAAGTTTTATCTTTTAAATTTGAAATGGCTAAGTTAATTTCTTCCATACTAAAATCTTTAATGAAGTCCGAATGAATGTGTTGTAAATTGTTGTCATTAAACAAAGGAATTGGTAATTCTACAGAAGGAGGAGAGTACTTGATGTGAAAATCTTCGGAGCACTCTGCAAAATGGTTTAAATTTCTTGAAGTATTACCATTTGACAAAAACCTATACTTCATTCTTTTAACTTTTTCCCATACATCGGATATGTTGGTTGTTCGGTTGATCTGGTTACAAAAGGAAATCCAGTGATCCCTTTTACAGGATCGGATAAACTTTTGGGTTGTAGCTGCAACTTTCTTATAATTAATATAGTTTTCCAATGTCTGCTTCTTCCTATACTGTGAAAAAGCTGACCTTCGATGTTTAATATGCGCCGTACATTCCGGAGTCCACCAAGAGCAAGGTGAAAATTTCTTCGAAGGAGGAGATGAAACAGGGATAGCTATAGAGGCAGCATGTAATAAAACTTTACAAAACTCATCATAAGATACAAGGGGGTGTTCTTCAAGAGATATAGCTTTACATTGATTATCAACAGTTTCAGAAAATAACTTCCAATTTGCTTTATTAAAACACCAAAGCTTTCTGGATGAATTCCCCCGAGGGGTGTACATTCCCTCTGAATACCCAATACTAACTAAGATTGGTAAGTGCTGATTACTAGTCCAGTCTTCAACAACAGACCAGTCAGAAATAGGTCCAAAAGTAGGTGAAACTAATGTCAAGTCTATAGCACTCTTCTTTAAAGGGAAACCACAAAAATATGTAGGAGCACCATCATTCAGGAACACTAAATTGTTATCCTCAATAAAATTGTATAGATTGTTGCCTTTAAAATCAGTAAAATGATTGCCCCACGCAATATGATGAGCATTGAAGTCACCCAAAATGATAAGCGGATGACCAAAAGAATTGAAAAAAGAAGACCACAAATCATTGGTCAACTTGTGGTGAGGTGGAGCATATACAGAGAACAAATTTACAGACTTGCGTTGAAATAGTATTTTAATTCCCACGATGTTGATTTCGTTTTCTATAAATTCCCCTGGTAAAGCGAAATCTAAAACAGAATACTCGATATCTTTTCTTACCAAAAGAGCAGAGCCTCCACCAGTCCTATTTATCCTGTCGTCCCTGACTATAGAATAATTATTGAAAGTAATATTTTTAAAAGGATGAAGTCTGGTTTCTGAAAGTGCAGCAATGTTTATGCCATGAGTTGTGAGTAAATACTCTATTTCCCCTTTATGGCATATCGCTGAATTGCAGTTCCACTGTAAAACATTCAACTTGTTCAAACTAGCCATTAGAATAGTAAAAAATAGAATTAAATTGAATGATTTATAGGTTACTAGATTATTAAAAGTTATCAGCCTAGAGTGATTCACCAGATGAATATCCATCTTCGATAGTGGTTATGAGTCTATCCAAATCGAAATTCATCATGGGTTTGAGCTTCTCAATGACGCTTTCCATACTGATTTTGTTTTTCTTAAATGAAGTTAAGATATTATAAAAGGTTTCAGCTGATTTTTCACTGTCATTTTTTGACACTTGTTGAAGTTGATGTGATTTTTGAAGATAAACTGGTTTACTAGGAGAAGCTATTTCATTTTGAAATTGTTTGTAATAATTGTTATTATACCTTGAAGGTAGCTGAGATTGACGTGACTTAAATAAAGTGACATTTTTATGCAACTTACTAGGGTGAGTTGAAAGTGTAGCCTTCTTTGAAGACTGGATATGATGAACAGGGATTGGAAGTTTTTCTTTAAGGGGGTTAGGATTGGCAGTGGATGATAGAGCTGGGAATGATTTGTCATAATTGGGACCTAACACATTGGACTACGATTCATATTTCCCTGTATCAGGAAATAAAAATAGTTTAGCGTCTCTGTAAGAAAGATTACGATAAGCCATAACTTCCTTAATTTGTTTTTGCACATTATATTCAGGGCAAGACTTACTGAAAGAGGAATGGGAGCCCTTACAGAATAAGCATGATGGATTTTGAGCAGTACAGTCTTTTTGTAAGTGTTGTTCGTGACAGTTAGGGCATCTAACCTGACTTTTACAGTTCCTCGAAGTGTGGCCATACCTTACACACTTGTAGCACAAAACAGGGTTTGAAACATAAGGCTCAACGGCACACCTATTATAAAACATAAAAACATAGTCTGGTAAACGTTTTCCTTGAAACTTAATACTAACTAGAGGAATAGGCTTAGTTACCTTCTTACCATCTTCATCGGTCATTGTTTTGGTTAATCGCTTAACTGACAAAACCTTAAAGTCGTTGGACGTATTCAAGTTCTCTAAAATATCGTCCTCACTTAGAGAAGTGTCAATGTACCGTACTAACCCTATCCTTTCTAATTGGTACGATGGAATATAAACATTAAGATTGTTGTCCGTAGCAAAAGTGGAGTTCACAAATGTATTGGCTGAGGAAGCTGATTTGAAAGTGCAAGTAACCCTATTTTTATTGGAACGTTTAATTTCTTCAACACCGTCGACATTTGTACCAAATATTTTCTTGCCTATATTCAGGGGATGAAGATTCCCAACGTTACCTGCTCCAGGAAGACTCTCAATGTGGACGATAAATGGCTCTTCATCATTTTCATTGTATAGCGGTTTACCAACATCCTTCTTGGATTCCATTTGAGTGGCCGTTAAATCGGGCAATTCAATTGAATTGTCAGTTTCTAAATGAGGATTAGACATGTTATTGCCATCGATTACTTCATCGTCAGTGAAGACGTTGTCAACAGTCAAATTGTCGTTTTCCATTGTTAAATCTTCTTGATGTGGGTTGTTATCTTCAACATTGCAGGATTCTGGCTGAGTAACACATGCATCGTTCACTTGAACTGTGTCGGAAGACTTCCTTATTTGTTTACTTTCTTTGTTTCTATCATCTTGGCGAGACCTTCTTTTCTTTATAACGCGTGACCAGCAGCACTGGTCAGAATTGGCTTTGTGGACGAAAACCGGTGGAAATGAATTGCCCCTCCCGGGACTAGGAGGCATAGCAACCAAAACAGAAACCAAAACACAAAAGAGAAAAAAGATGAATATACAACCACTTGAAAAAGGTTAAGCAAACGTGTCTTTATATATGTAAACAAACACTAGAAACAAAGTTTATAAGAAATAAAAAATACACTGTCAGAAAAGTTACATTGTTGAGTGAATTATTCAAAACAATATCAAATAAATATTACATTTCACGTCAAAGAAGGAACAGTTAAGTAAAAGTATTTAATTGAACTTGAAAATAACACAAGATCAAAATGTAACCTCTGATTATGAAGTGACAGATATCTATTTTTGTTTACTATCTGGCTTTTAAAATTCATCTGAAGGTAATCAGCTGTTAAATTACAATTCACATTAAAGAACTTGCAATAAAAGTTGGTCAACATTTTAAAGCGCCCTCTAGAAATAAATCAAAGGCGAGGTGGGCGAAGCCCGAAACAATATGACCTTTTTAGTTACGATTCGTCACTGCGGTATATCCTAAGCTTTAAAATGACACCTTAATCTTAAAAATCGGTTCAGTAGGTTGAGAGAAAAAGGGATGTAACAGACGAAACCCTTAGAAATAAGAAGATAGATAAACTCAGGTAAAAAATACAAGGATTAGGTAATCCACCTATTTTGTTGTTGTTTCAACGCCGCCAGTGGCATTTTTAAGTTCTAAAGTTGAACGGCCCAGTCCAAACCCCGGTCTTGCTACTTCCAAACGTGGACCTGTTGTTAAACAGCATTATATTTATTAATACATGGGCCTAAATGTTAAATGACAATGACAACTGGGTCAGCAATCGAAAAAAAAAAATAAAAACACTATGCCTATCTTTGTTTAAGATCGAACCGGCAATCTTTGGATTCAAAGGTTAGCACTGTAACCACTCAGCTACCCGGGCAGTTAATATATTTTAAAGGGTGTAAACGCCCTGTCTTACAAACCTTTTCCCTGTTCCATCGGAATTATAGAACTAGCGGGATTGTAGGACCATCGGGTTCTAAAATTACTATCGGCATTATAGATCTGTCGACATCGTAAAACTGTCGAAATGTAGAACAACTCTGAGTCTTGACTGATGAGATCGTAGAACTGTCGTCATCGTAGAACTATAGGGATTCTAGAACTGTTTAAATAGTAGACCTAACGGTGCCATAGGCGTAGTTGTCTATATCAACATTACTGTACATTGTATAAATAATATAAAATAAGGACTAAATACACTCTTGCACGAGAAAGTGAAAATTACCTACAGTTATTATGGTTTGATTATATGACTTTTTCATAAAATTTTATGACACAAATCTGTAAACTAGTCCAATGGTTATCTGCTGAGATTATGCCACAGCAGTAGAGCTATGTGAGTAGCCCAAGTTACTAACGGCGCGTTTTGCCCTTTTCACATCCGGAACGACTAAATCCGATTCGATGTCTTTTAAAAGTGTCACAAGTCTCAGAGTAAACAGCATGATTGGTCTAAAAATCTGATCGTTAAGCAGTCTCAATGTTTGTTGGAGTTGATTCTAGAGTTACGGTATGTAGTTTAATCCACGAGTTAAAAGTCGGTGACCTTAAAAGTCGGATTCATGTCGGTGTAAATAGAAAGCATACGTCCTCGTAACAAAGGGTTGGCTGGGGGAAATTTACCAAATACCATAACATAGCATGCATGACAGAGTTGACCGAAGGAAATTTACCAAACCCTATAACATAGCATACGTATTGTTGACTGGAGGAAGTTTGCCGAATACCATAACATAGCATAAATGACATAGGATTGACCGGAGGAAATTTAGTGAACGCCGTAGGTAACATAGCATGGAATACGACTAAATTCATACACAGGTATGACCAAATTCGAGCTTCCATGTCGTAAATGATTAATCAGAATAGACTCATCTTGTGGACATCGATTCTCCGATCTCCGTAAACGCGTTGCCGTCGGGGCGGCGTGCCGCATGCAGCGTGCGGCGTGCCGCGGCGGCGGCGAGTGCAGCGGCAGTATCAGTCGGTATGACTCAGGCGTCCTTGACCAAGGCCACTCAAGGTCGGCGACCTCCCCCCCCTCCCCACACTCCCCCACCCACCAGACATAACATAACTCACTCCCGCCACCATTTGCATATCTCTGGAATATACTTACGCAACGACGCGACGACCCGCTCTTCCGAATACACCGGATAACTAACTACAGTCGGTGACGAGTTTTTATTCACAATTAAATATCCTTTAAAGCTAATTAGCTGTTGTCTAATTAGCTGTTTCTGATCTCGCGATCCACACTTGGCACCATGTCTGTTGTGTTGTACCTAATTAAATTTATTTTGCAAACCTTCCAATGTATTGCAGGACATAAAAAGGGCATGCATTGGTCAAAATGATTAAATTTGAAGTAATTTGTCGGGAAATGAGTGGTTTTTAATCATACATTCAACTGCAGTGATGCTTTTGAACAACAACAAATAATTTGTAATCAAAGAATATGTATATTCAAATAGACTTTTAGAATTATTTAGAGAAAATTTGTTAAGTTTATTTTACGGCCACAGAAGTTCGAGTACCCTAATCAATTTCACAAAATACCTTAAAACAATCAAACGAGTTTGACTTACAAAAATAAAAAACAAAAACACTGTGTAAATCTATATATATATATATATATATATATATATATATATATATATATATATATATATATATATATATATATATAATTCCGTAAGCGAATCGGTCCCCACGAAATATCTCAAGTTAGAAGAAAGATAGGGTAACGTATAATGGCTCATTTTAAAGCTTGAAGGCCAAGGACGCAAGGAAAAATACCAGAATTATAAAAAGTTACCTGGGCTTCGCCCCATTGGACCTTGAAGTTCCAATGTTAATCTAATGGGAAGACGATTTTCAGATCTACACGTGTGATTAAGCAGATGTTCCAGTGTTTTATTATAAACTCAGCTGGTTATGAAGCAGATATTTTGAGTTAAGATACCTGTATTGTATTAACTTTTTTTTAAAATTGGCAATGCACTATAAAAAAGAACTCTAATAGTCATGAACGGATTACGGATACACAGGAGATTTCATTTTCGTTACCCTATCTAGGCGCAGAATGATTTTTTCATGCTGAATATACCAAAGTTAAGCCTTGGACGTGGCAAGATTGATAGAATGGTTGTCTTTACTCAGTGAATGTCGTTTAGTTATTACGTTACTGCTTTATATATTGGCTATTTAGTAGTTAGAGTTGAATCGTTTGGTTGAGTGTTTGTTTATTTTCGACTGAATCATTTTATGAAACTACTAACATTGGATAACATCCGTATGAGGAATATTTTGTTTTGATTTTATCCATTCTCTGCTCTTTTCTTTACATAGGTTGTAGGAAAACAATAAACGCCTGTTAATCCATAAAGATTAAAGTAGTATTGGGGAGCTTTTTATGTAAATGATAGTGTTTGAAAACTAATCAATCAGTGTTCTACTTCATTGACGAAAAGACTAAATAGACTAAAATCGAAGTACGAGGGACGGTGGTGGCATGGAGGCAATAGGGCATTGGGGCACGGGGGAGACATGGGGTAAATAGCGAGCACAAGGGGGCATGGAGGTTCTGGAAGGGGCGGCGGGGATGGCAGCACGGGACCGTGTGGAGCACAGGGGGTTCGGTGATATGAGCGGCCGAAGGGTGTTGGTGGCACTGGAGACAGGGGGCATGAGGAGCACTTTGGAGATATGGGTAACATAGGAGCATAGAGAGGAACGCCGACCATGATGGCACGGGAGCATGGAGGTTGCGAGAGCATACGGGGCACACTCTATGGGGAGACATGGGGATGCACTGGGGCACGTGGTAGCGGGGAGTGCGGGGGCACAAGGAGCACTAAGGGCGTCGATGGCAAAGGGATGGATGGCATGGGGGGCACTGGGTGCTAAATTAACGTAGGGCATGGGGGCACGGAAACATAGGGGGCACGTGGCAGCGCGGGATGAAGGCACAATGGGAACTTAGGGCGTCGGTGGCACGAGAAACAGAGGGCAGATAGGTATTGGAGCACATGGAGGCTTGGGGAACATAGACGACATGGGGACTATGAGGAAGAAGGGTAGGTATGTAGGCACGGGAGTACCATGGCTGCGGGAGCATGGAAAGGATGTTGGGCATGAAGGCACGGGGGAATGGGGGCACAGGGGCATGAGGGGCGAAGTGGGTACGGGAGTATGGGGGGTACTCAGGCCCCGGGGGCATAGGGGGTACAGGAAACACGGGTCAGAAGAGGTGAACTGGGGCACGGGGAGGCATGGGGTCTCTGCGAATGTGTGGGAATGGGGTTCGCCGGGGTCCAGGGTGAAGGAGTGTACAGTACTTATGGACTTAAGTTATGTTGTATTGAACTATTTTATTACTTGAGTTACAAACTCATCATGAACATTTTAAAGGTTAAAACTACTTTTACCGCGTCTGGTAGTATAATAGACTTTTTTCCACAAAATAGACTGCTGTATTTTAATACAGGGGAAATTTATTGGTAAATTACTGATTTGATACTGCCAAAAAGTTTTTGTCAAGATTAGGAAATATTTTATTAGAAAATCTAAATGTGTAAATTTACACTACACAGCTTGAGAAAAATACAGTAATACTGCAAGGAGGTGATAAATTGAAACTCAATTTAAAAGACAACATCACCATTTTGATTTTTAGGGGCCTTTGCCCCTACAAGCCACTAGTAACATTTTAATATTATTAAATATTCACCCATCCAAAAATTATTTAAAACTTGGCCATTTTCATGAAGGGGGGTTTTATGAAAGCTTATTATCTTAACTAACACTAGCCAATTTTTATTACTTTAAGGCAAAGGGATACCATCACTACATTCTTTTTGGCGTTGTTGTATCTGTTTTTCTAAAAAATTAAGGATTTTTATTTACTTCAGAAAGAGTAAGCTGAATGTGAGATTTTTACAGTATTTCAATGAGTTTGGGAAATCATTAGGATTTTTCATAAAGATAAATGAAGTAATGGTCACAAATTTTCGTGTAAAGTGATCCAGATATTACTGAATATTTAAATGAAAAATAATGGGTTTTCAGATATTTGGTTTTTGTGGATTTAGGGATAGAATGGGAAATTTTCACCTAAAAGATGGCGAAATGTACTGAGACCCAAGGTCGCTGGAAGAGAGTTGTGTCACCCATGAGTCTTGTTTTGTCCTCAGCCTCGGCGACTTGTGAGCTGATCCACTGCAGCCTGGGTCAGCGGTGCCTAAGGCAGCCTCGAACTGATCAGCCACGCTGTGTCACTTGCTCATCTCTACCCTGCCCCGAGCAAGACGGTGAGTAGCCTGTTCAACAGTACACTGTAGCCGAATTTATTGGCCGAATTCTTGGGCAAAAGCTAAGCCAAGCAAAAGTTTGGGCGAACTCGCTTAGCGAACTAACCAAGTACACTGTCGCTATCCACTGGACGAGCACTGATCTACAACATTCGAAGGAGCAATAAAGTTAGCCATCTGTGAATCATTTTTCTTTTCCCCATCAGTAAAATGACCTAAGTTTTCCACTACTATGACCCCACGCAACTGCCACTTTTCATGTTCTTTGTTGTGTTCGGACCCCACAACACCGACTCTGTGTGATAAAACTCAAGGAAATCTAGAAGGATTTCATTTCACCACTCCATTAATAAGCAGTTATAGAAAATTACCAAGAAATCAATACCCGGGGGATAAACACCGAGAACCTACACCAACTACTGAGAACAGAACTGAAGAGAACCCAAGCGAGTGTGTACTGGGAGGTGCTTGGTGCTTGGGTCTGCGGGTCTGTTTGCGTCCTTTGATTCATGTGAAAAACCGACTCCAAATGCTGCACACTCGAGCATGAACATGGGGGATGCAAATTAAATCTGAGACAAGCACACCCAAGTACACTATCGTGCTCGTCCTTGCTCACCTTGATTCGGTGATAGTGTACTGCTGGCACAGCAAAGTTGCACTTTGTGCACGTGTTGCATTAAAACTATTAACTACCCAACAAGGTAACTACCCAAAGGTAACTAGTATTTTTAGTGTCATGCCCATTAGGTTATAAAACAAGCCTTAAAACTATTCTGTTTGAAAATTTTATGATCGTTTCATTTAGGGCAGTAAAATCAGTGCGTTGTGCCAAATGAATAAGAAATCATACGGTAACGTTTTTAACAACGAGAATACTACTGTACCAAGGTCACTAAAACTGTCCAAAGAAGAATGTCATACCAAAAAGCCGAAAAATCTGGTGTTTAAAAGTTTTCAAAGAGAATTTACAAGGAACAAAAACACTATGGCTGTCCTCCAGTTTTTCACGGAGAAGATAGTCATGGAGTGTATAATTATATTGAGGACGTGGACCTTTCTATTTTTTTTAATGAACACATAAACTAATTTATAAAAGACAAGTCATTAGTAAATAAAAGGACTCTTCAAGGTTTTGGATTATTCCTTCAATCGCTTAACACTCATTATTTTCTTTCCTTAAATACCGGAATTTTAAAACTTACCCAAGTAAGTGCTATTGACTGTATTTTAGTAATTAGTATTATATTGCAGAACGGCACGTGGTGGAACTGTGTGGCTCCAACAACAGGACGTACACGTCGTGGTGTCACATGGTGAAGGACGCGTGCGCCACGGGCTACGTCATCGACACGCAGTCCCCTGGCAACTGTCCTTCAGGTAAGATACCATGCCATGGGGTCATCTGTGTCACATGGTGAAGGACGTGTGCGCCACGGGCTACGTCATCGACACGCAGTCCCCTGGCAACTGTCCTTCAGGTAAGATACCATGCCATGGGGTCATCTGTGTCACATGGTGAAGGACGCGTGCGCCACGGGCTACGTCATCGACACGCAGTCCCCTGGCAACTGTCCTTCAGGTAAGATACCATGCCATGGGGTCATCTGTGTCACATGGTGAAGGACGCGTGCGCCACGGACTACGTCATCGACACGCAGTCCCCTGGCAACTGTCCTTCAGGTAAGATACCATGCCATGGGGTCATCTGTGTCACATGGTGAAGGACGCGTGCGCCACGGGCTACGTCATCGACACGCAGTCCCCTGGCAACTGTCCTTCAGGTAAGATACCATGCCATGGGGTCATCTGTGTCACATGGTGAAGGACGCGTGCGCCACGGGCTACGTCATCGACACGCAGTCCCCTGGCAACTGTCCTTCAGGTAAGATACCATGCCATGGGGTCATCTGTGTCACATGGTGAAGGACGCGTCCGCCACGGGCTACGTCATCGACACGCAGTCCCCTGGCAACTGTCCTTCAGGTAAGATACCATGCCATGGGGTCATCTGTGTCACATGGTGAAGGACGCGTGCGCCACGGGCTACGTCACCGACACGCAGTCTCCTGGCAACTGTCCTTCAGGTAAGATACCATGCCATGGGGTCATCTGTGTCACATGGTGAAGGACGCGTGCGCCACGGGCTACATCATCGACACGCAGTCCCCTGGCAACTGTCCTTCAGGTAAGATACCATGCCATGGGGTCATCTGTGTCACATGGTGAAGGACGCGTGCGCCACGGGCTACGTCATTGACACGCAGTCCCCTGGCAACTGTCCTTCAGGTAAGATACCATGCCATGGGGTCATCTGTGTCACATGGTGAAGGATGCGTCCGCCACGGGCTACATTATCGACACGCAGTCCCCTGGCAACTGTCCTTCAGGTAAGATACCATGCCATGGGGTCATCTGTGTCACATGGTGAAGGACGCGTCCGCCACGGGCTACGTCATCGACACGCAGTCCCCTGGCAACTGTCCTTCAGGTAAGATACCATGCCATGGGGTCATCTGTGTCACATGGTGAAGGACGCGTCCGCCACGGGCTACGTCATCGACACGCAGTCCCCTGGCAACTGTCCTTCAGGTAAGATATCATGCCATGGGGTCATCTGTGTCACATGGTGAAGGACGCGTGCGCCACGGGCTACGTCATCGACACGCAGTCTCCTGGCAACTGTCCTTCAGGTAAGATACCATGCCATGGGGTCATCTGTGTCACATGGTGAAGGACGCGTCCGCCACGGGCTACGTCATCGACACGCAGTCCCCTGGCAACTGTCCTTCAGGTAAGATACCATGCCATGGGGTCATCTGTGTCACATGGTGAAGGACGCGTCCGCCACGGGCTACGTCATCGACACGCAGTCCCCTGGCAACTGTCCTTCAGGTAAGATACCATGCCATGGGGTCATCTGTGTCACATGGTGAAGGACGCGTCCGCCACGGGCTACGTCATCGACACGCAGTCCCCTGGCAACTGTCCTTCAGGTAAGATACCATGCCATGGGGTCATCTGTGTCACATGGTGAAGGACGCGTCCGCCACGGGCTACGTCATCGACACGCAGTCCCCTGGCAACTGTCCTTCAGGTAAGATACCATGCCATGGGGTCATCTGTGTCACATGGTGAAGGACGCGTCCGCCACGGGCTACGTCATCGACACGCAGTCCCCTGGCAACTGTCCTTCAGGTAAGATACCATGCCATGGGGTCATCTGTGTCACATGGTGAAGGACGCGTCCGCCACGGGCTACGTCATCGACACGCAGTCCCCTGGCAACTGTCCTTCAGGTAAGATACCATGCCATGGGGTCATCTGTGTCACATGGTGAAGGACGCGTCCGCCACGGGCTACGTCATTTACACGCAGTCCCCTGGCAACTGTCCTTCAGGTAAGATACCATGCCATGGGGTCATCTGTGTCACATGGTGAAGGACGCGTGCGCCACGGGCTACGTCATCGACACGCAGTCCCCTGGCAACTGTCCTTCAGGTAAGATACCATGCCATGGGGTCATCTGTGTCACATGGTGAAGGACGCGTCCGCCACGGGCTACGTCATCGACACGCAGTCCCCTGGCAACTGTCCTTCAGGTAAGATACCATGCCATGGGGTCATCTGTGTCACATGGTGAAGGACGCGTCCGCCACGGGCTACATCATCGACACGCAGTCCCCTGGCAACTGTCCTTCAGGTAAGATACCATGCCATGGGGTCATCTGTGTCACATGGTGAAGGACGCGTCCGCCACGGGCTACGTCATCGACACGCAGTCCCCTGGCAACTGTCCTTCAGGTAAGATACCATGCCATGGGGTCATCTGTGTCACATGGTGAAGGACGCGTCCGCCACGGGCTACGTCATCGACACGCAGTCCCCTGGCAACTGTCCTTCAGGTAAGATATCATGCCATGGGGTCATCTGTGTCACATGGTGAAGGACGCGTGCGCCACGGGCTACGTCATCGACACGCAGTCTCCTGGCAACTGTCCTTCAGGTAAGATACCATGCCATGGGGTCATCTGTGTCACATGGTGAAGGACGCGTCCGCCACGGGCTACGTCATCGACACGCAGTCCCCTGGCAACTGTCCTTCAGGTAAGATACCATGCCATGGGGTCATCTGTGTCACATGGTGAAGGACGCGTCCGCCACGGGCTACGTCATCGACACGCAGTCCCCTGGCAACTGTCCTTCAGGTAAGATACCATGCCATGGGGTCATCTGTGTCACATGGTGAAGGACGCGTCCGCCACGGGCTACGTCATCGACACGCAGTCCCCTGGCAACTGTCCTTCAGATAAGATACCATGCCATGGGGTCATCTGTGTCACATGGTGAAGGACGCGTCCGCCACGGGCTACGTCATCGACACGCAGTCCCCTGGCAACTGTCCTTCAGGTAAGATACCATGCCATGGGGTCATCTGTGTCACATGGTGAAGGACGCGTCCGCCACGGGCTACGTCATCGACACGCAGTCCCCTGGCAACTGTCCTTCAGGTAAGATACCATGCCATGGGGTCATCTGTGTCACATGGTGAAGGACGCGTCCGCCACGGGCTACGTCATTTACACGCAGTCCCCTGGCAACTGTCCTTCAGGTAAGATACCATGCCATGGGGTCATCTGTGTCACATGGTGAAGGACGCGTGCGCCACGGGCTACGTCATCGACACGCAGTCCCCTGGCAACTGTCCTTCAGGTAAGATACCATGCCATGGGGTCATCTGTGTCACATGGTGAAGGACGCGTGCGCCACGGGCTACGTCATCGACACGCAGTCCCCTGGCAACTGTCCTTCAGGTAAGATACCATGCCATGGGGTCATCTGTGTCACATGGTGAAGGACGCGTGCGCCACGGGCTACGTCATCGATACGCAGTCCCCTGGCAACTGTCCTTCAGGTAAGATACCATGCCATGGGGTCATCTGTGTCACATGGTGAAGGACGCGTGCGCCACGGACTACGTCATCGACACGCAGTCCCCTGGCAACTGTCCTTCAGGTAAGATACCATGCCATGGGGTCATCTGTGTCACATGGTGAAGGACGCGTCCGCCACGGGCTACGTCATCGACACGCAGTCCCCTGGCAACTGTCCTTCAGGTAAGATACCATGCCATGGGGTCATCTGTGTCACATGGTGAAGGACGCGTCCGCCACGGGCTACGTCATCGACACGCAGTCCCCTGGCAACTGTCCTTCAGGTAAGATACCATGCCATGGGGTCATCTGTGTCACATGGTGAAGGACGCGTCCGCCACGGGCTACGTCATCGACACGCAGTCCCCTGGCAACTGTCCTTCAGGTAAGATACCATGCCATGGGGTCATCTGTGTCACATGGTGAAGGACGCGTCCGCCACGGGCTACGTCATCAACACGCAGTCCCCTGGCAACTGTCCTTCAGGTAAGATACCATGCCATGGGGTCATCTGTGTCACATGGTGAAGGACGTGTGCGCCACGGGCTACGTCATCGACACGCAGTCCCCTGGCAACTGTCCTTCAGATAAGATACCATGCCATGGGGTCATCTGTGTCACATGGTGAAGGACGCGTGCGCCACGGGCTACGTCATCGACACGCAGTCCCCTGCCAACTGTCCTTCAGGTAAGATACCATGCCATGGGATCATCTGTGTCACATGGTGAAGGACGTGTGCGCCACGGGCTACGTCATCGACACGCAGTCCCCTGGCAACTGTCCTTCAGGTAAGATACCATGCCATGGGGTCATCTGTGTCACATGGTGAAGGACGCGTCCGCCACGGGCTACGTCATCGACACGCAGTCCCCTGGCAACTGTCCTTCAGGTAAGATACCATGCCATGGGGTCATCTGTGTCACATGGTGAAGGACGCGTCCGCCACGGGCTACGTCATCGACACGCAGTTCCCTGGCAACTGTCCTTCAAGTACTGACTGGGACGGTGGTGACGTCCTGTAATCCAGCTACTTGGAGGTCACGAATTGTGGATAGCTGTAAGCGATGGCTTGTGGATGCGATATTCCCTAGTGGGATTAACGTTCGCACTAGTGAATACTAGTTCATCATAGAGACTATCCTCATAATTAGACCAATTCGTTTATAAGAGTTCAAAATTGTGGTTCGCATCCCACGTTAAATAGTAGGTCCCTGGATACCATTGGCTGTTGGGCTATGAATTAACAGTCTTGTCTAAGGAGGATGTCGGCCTTAATCAGTAACAATAACACTACAAGATCGCGCCACAATCATCCTACACTCATCTCTCATTCATACTTGGCTTTAAACTACCTATTGAGTTAGGTCGACATTTCAGTTAAAAGTATTTAAGTATTAAAAGTATTGAAGATACCATGCCAGTTACCCTTTCATGGGATCATCTATGTCATGTGTTTACCAAGTCCAAGATAAATTGAATTTATTAAATGCTCAGTATATTTGTTTAATGTAGTGGACCTCATGACATGTCTTCACTGAGTGAGGCCAAACAACATACTCTTTTGTTGGTTTAATATATATCTGCTTATTTCTATAAGGTTTTTGTCTGTTACGTCCCTTTTTCTTTTTACTTACACTGAACCGATTTTTAAGTTTGAGGTGTCATTTTAAAGCTTAGGATATAGCGCAGTGATGAATCGTAATTAAAAAGGTCATATCGTTTTGGGCTTTGCCCCCATTGCCTTTGATTTTTTTTCTATAGGGCGCTTTAAAATGTTGACCAACTTTTATTGCAAGTTCTTTAATGTGAATTGTAATTTAACAGCTGATTACCTTCAGATGAATTTTAAAAGCCAGATAGTAAATTAAAATAGATATCCGTCACTTCATAATCAACATTCACGTACTGTAGGTGAGTTTACTCATACAGAATCATAAAATGCGCAATTTGCGCACAGGCCACCTCGTAAATAAAATGCCATTAACAAAAGAATTCATATACAAATCAAAAAGTAAATGCATTAAATCTTTAGAAACTGCTAAAAGGCATATCATACAGTAACTGTCCTCCAATGAGATACTATTCATTACTTTGATTTTTTATAATACCAGCACATTCCGGTGCATATTTTCAGATGAATGTGAATAATATGTGATGGATTGACTGTTGTTATTTTATTGCTAAACCAGACCCTACTTTATTTCTCAATTAAGTATTCTCTATAGTTGATAAGGCTATCAGGAACCAAAGCTTGTCAAAGAAACACGATAAGAGAGTATTTGGTTTTTAAGGTCCTAAAAGTGTGTCATGGCATTCAGCTAAATTCTTCTGAGACCGAAATGTCCTTTAAAGCCACGTCCGCACTGGCTGAACATTCGTGGCGAACTTGTTCGGCCGAACAAAAAAAAAGCAACAAACATTCCTAATGAACAATTACCGGCCACATTATTTACATTCTAAAAGATTAGCAACAAACTAACTAAAATTCGCCCGGCTACACATAGCAGGAAAGGATACGGAAAGGAAACGGAAAGGACACGGACAAAATTCTGATGGGGTGGCTACACATATCGGGACACGGACAGGACATTTCTGAGTCGGAAGGCTGCGCGCGCAGCCGTCAGACGTCGGAAGGTTGCGCGCGCAGCCGTCCGACACGGCTCATCCCGCCGGCCGCCACACTCACTACACTGAGCTACCGTTATCATTTTCTGATAGTGTCGGAAGGGGTGGCTACACATACCAGGACGGGACACGGACAGGACAAGACAGTGGCGGATGAATGCTCGTTTGGCGATCCATCCGACACGACAAATGTCCTGTCCGTGTCCTTTCCTGCTATGTGTAGCCGCTCCCATTTGATAACACAGGGAGCATTCATCAGAAACTGTCCTGTCCGTGTCCTTTCCTGCTATGTGTAGCCGCACCTTAAAGGTGCGGCTACACATAGCAGGAAAGGACACGGAAAGGACACGGACAAAATTCTGATGGGGTGGCTACACATATCGGGACACGGACAGGACATTTATGAGTCGGAAGGCTGCGCGCGCAGCCGTCAGACGTCGGAAGGTTGCGCGCGCAGCCGTCCGACACGGCTCATCCCGCCGGCCGCCACACTCACTACACTGAGCTACCGTTATCATTTTCTGATAGTGTCGGAAGGGGTGGCTACACATACCAGGACGGGACACGGACAGGACACGACAGTGGCGGATGAATGCTCGTTTGGCGATCCATGCGACACGATAAATGTCCTGTCCGTGTCCTTTCCTGCTATGTGTAGCCGCTCCCATTTGATAACACAGGGAGCATTCATCAGAAACTGTCCTGTCCGTGTCCTGTCCGTGTCCTTTCCGTGTCCTTTCCTGCTATGTGTAGCCGCACCTTTAATCACCGTGTTACTTGTCTGTCTGTATACTTGATGGATACTACTCCAACAGAAATAAAGATACCCCTGTCGCAGCAGACGTGAGTACTCGGCAAATTTTTTTAATGGAATTTGGTATTTTTATTTTCCCCATATCCACTATGGGGTTGAGGATGAAGGTTTTGTTGCCATTGGGGTGTTGTAAACAAATAAACAATAATTCCTTCTTCCTTCCCAGTAGTACAGGTATATGCTAAATGTATCAAATTCTGGTATTTTTTTATTTTCCCAAAAATCCCATTAAGTGAGCATGTAGGTATGCCCCCATATAAGTGTTGTAAGCATAAGTTACACTCTGCTTAGTGAATGTACATACTAAATTTTATCAAGATATGTCAATAAAAAAGCGAGATAAAGGGATTTGTTTATTTCCCATAAAAATAACATAAAAAACACATTTTTGGATTTTCTTTGCAATCTGTTGAGCCAGGTTAATTCAAAATACTAATTTGTTTGTCTTTTGAGGCCTTTTGAATGGTTTTTAGTTAAAATTGGTAAATTTCAAAAATTGAGGTCCAAAGTTGCAGAAAACCCATTTTTGACCCTTTTGGAACCTCATAAAACCCCATTCCCATGGTCCATTGGCATGTCCTATCATGCTGTTTTTTTAACACATCTGAACAAATGGTCTTTTTGGCTTCTAGTAACCTCAAAACAAAAATGTATCATGGTCCAGGTGACTATACTACCCTAATAGTGTATTCCCCATAGGGAAATTCTTTAATACGGAAGGGGTCAACATATATAGACATTGTTAGGGGTCAAGACATTGTTATTGCAATGCCCTCTATGCACCGTGAGTTCTTTTGCACCTATGAATTTCAACCTCGTAGGCGCTATAGTAATTTTAAGGTTCTGTAGGGCTAAGCCCTAAAGGACTTAAAAAACTATACTTGGAAAACTGTTTCTAAGTGAGTACCTATGAACAAATAAGAAGAAAGTCCATGTCAAATTTCAACCCCGTAGGCCCACGAGTTGACTGGACTGAGTTTTCTTGTGGCATCCCGGCGGGACCTTTCCCAACGCGGACAGCGGAAGAAAGTGTTTATTTGATATACTAGTAAACGTGTTGCTCGAAATCGAGCAATTTATTTTAATACAATACAAATGTTACTTTTATCTCTAAATCATTGACATCCGACCAATACAATATTGTGAATATCTGCAATCACCAAAACTACACGTATTTTCAGCTGATTATTAACAGATGTTTAAAATGCTTTATTCAATCCCAATGTTATTTATATTTAAGTGGGAAATGTTGAGATTTCAATGGTGGATAACGCCTTTATTTTCTGTCAGATTCTCATCAGTTTTTGGCGGAAACAACTACAGACCAAGCCCTATCCAACGACACCAAAAACTTGAAAATTGGTTGAAAATTGTAGGAGGAGTTCTCAAGTCAAAAAACCCTAAGCGTATTAAATAAGTATAGATTTATTATAACTGATGGCGAGAATACCACAAATCAAACCATTGACCTCTTTAACTGGTAATTAGTCTGTATTGAATGGTTTTTATTTCACAGCACAGCTCAATAATGCTTTTTAGTTCAAACGCATGACAAACTAAATAAAATTACATGGATAAATTTTTAAAAATATCTATAAAATTTACCTATATATTTTTTATTTATTTATTTTTTTCGCAAAAAGTGTGTTGTTAAAGTTATATAAATTTAAGAAAAGCGCTCAAAATCTGCAATCCTGCAAATGCGTTGGAGTGCCACCATGTTGGATTTATTTCCCATAAGAGCAATGCTAAACTTGTCCCCGGCATTTGTCATATAATTGCTTTATTTTTTTACCTGATTGGTTCAGAATAAATCACACGAATAAATCATGTTAGTATCACAATTAAATTCCCCGTTCTTTTTGCGAGATCGATTCTTTGTAAATAATTTATAAAATTCTGTAGAAAATGTTTTAAAAGTAGTAAAAAACTTGCTTTGTTATTTCAAGTTAGTAAAAACCACTAATTTAAAAAAAAATTCCTCTTGCAAACCAAATCCGCCTTGATGAACCCTTTATTTAGAGCTATAAACCATTATTTTCTGATTATAAATAAAAGAGTTATTTGACATCCCGTTTAACATTTCTCTTATGGGGGAAAGGCGGAATTTGGATTGACTCCAACACCCTCTTAACATCTAATGCCATTTTTGCTCGGTTGCAGGTGACCAGAGAGCCCTGTTGGCCAACACCGTGCTGGAAGGTTCACTCTCGTAGCCTCGCTGCATTCCTCTCGACTGAGACCCATCTGACAGACTGAACCATGCGCTCTACTAACTTGTGATAGACAAGCCAACGACACCCGTGTAATGTACCGGAGATTGTATAATGTAGTAGTTTAACGACTGTGCCATAGTAGGAGTTCATGTGCGGCTACACGTCAGTTATGTTTGGTCTGCAGAAAAAGCATTTGAAAATTGTTTGCAAAGCAATCTCAATCTATATATTAATAGGCAAGCATGTTTATTTTCCTACTTTTAATCAACTTGTGTGCATTGTGGGAGAAATCTGTGTATACTGTTAGAAAGGTAGTGTTTTGTACATGAGTAGAATTCCATTATAATTCATATTTTACCCCAAGGCTAAGCCCTACAAGCTTTCAAAATTTCAATGTTAATTTAGGGGATGGTACATGTATGGGAGAAGGCTGATTGATTGAGTCACCAGACAAAATTGGTGCCATATCAAATCTAGCATTTCTTCTTGCAAGCAAATGAGATCTAGCAAATCTAGCAGTTACATATGGTTCAGTTATACAATTTTTTTAAGGTTTTGGTTCCTGATCAACTGATATTTTGGTTCAATTTTGACCAGGGGGCAATCTATAGTCTGTATATTAATAGGCAAGCATGTTCCTTATTCCTTTTTTTCTCAAATGGGAGCATCGTAGGAGAAATCAGCTCATACCGTTAGAAAGGTGGTGTCCTGTAGATGATTAGAATCTCAATATAATTCGAATCGCTCCATAGGGCCTATGCTCCACCGGCTTTTACAGTTCCAATGTTAATCTTATGAATTGAATAATTTGACAGCTCTTGTAATAACAAACATTAATTCATGTTGGTAAAATTTCAGACATTAGGTGATCGCTAGTCTTCTTTATATTAACGAATCGTTGACCACCAATACTCAACGAGTACAGCTCCAGTTATGGTGAGTGGGGCGCTAGGTAAATAGAGTGAAACATGTATAAAATTTACTTTATAAAAATTGCAATTTTTCCATGCTAAATTTCAACCCTCTACAACCTATAGTATTGGAGATTCTCCGATACATCTGATTCTCTGAGTGGTATTTGACAAATGTAAAGTAGCCTACTAGGACCATGTTGACAAATTTAAGCCATCATTTAAACTTTGAAAGCATAGCCAAATGAAAAGTAATAAATTGCGAGACATATCTTACAAAATATGATGTTGGATGATGTTTTATTTATTAAAAACTCACCGCTATATTACTCAGTAGTTTGTTTTTCATCATACAGCCGATACAGCACTCAGAACAGCCATTTTCAGGACTTTAATTAGTCTGCAAAGTTGGTGCTTTCTGTGTATAGCTTTTAAAAGTAAAAAAAAAACACCTGTTCATTTTTTTGTCTGCTAACCTCAAAAGCTGTTTTCTTAAACAATAATTTCACCATCCAAAACAACAAAGGCCAATATGTTGACGAAAAAAGACTGACAGACTTCAATAATTTAAATGTAAAATTTTGACATTTCATTTCATTAATTCACTTTACGTATCAGCTTTTATTAAGGAATATTTCAATCAAGATGGGAGTCAACTACAGAACTTAAACAGATAATCGAATTTTTAAATAATTTTTTTAATACTTATTACTTTTGTATTTTTGCTGTACAGTATGCTGAAAAGCTTTGTTTATCCCTCCGACTGAAAGTGTTTTTCCGTGCTTAATCACAACTGTAAGGCCCCTGTTACACTACGGTGGCTAGTCACGTCGCTGGCGACGTGGCCAGCTACAGGGGCAGGTGTTTCCATTGAATCAAATGGAACCCTGTTACACTACGGTGGCTGGCGACGTGGCCGAAAAACAGCCACCCGGATCACAAAACCAGCCACGGACACGGTGGCTGTTCTCAACTGTACGGTGGCCGGCCACGCGGGCCGTGGCTGCTCTGCGTAGTCAAGGGGCACTGTTTAACATTGGGTTATACGGGAGCCTGTTACACTACGGTGGCTGGCGTCGTGGCTAGTCACGCAGGTCGATGCGCATGCGCTCGATAGTTGGGTATTACGTGTTTTGACCGAAACATCAGTGCGACTGATCAGTGTACAGACGGTGGTTTATAAGTTAAGTGATTGTTTATTAGTGACCTATAACTACCTATTGTAAAGTTCTTTTCGTATAAAATGGAGGGTAGTGTTAAGGATAATCAAGTAATTCAAAAAATTATGTTTTTGAGATCCTAAAATAGTTAAAAAAAACTTTTGCTCATAATTGCAAAGTTCGTCGAACAAGGTATAATACAAAGAAACTTCTTTCCTTCTAGGCACACACAGAACCGGATGAACGTGCACTGTTCTTTTCCTTCTTCTTTTTTTCTTAAGCAGGAGAGCTAGCAACAACATATACTCACTGTTCGATGGCATCTTTACAACTGAAAACGTCATGAAGCATCCACGAAGGTGATCAGCGATGTAGCCAGCCACCGTGTCAGTCGCTAGCCACGAGGCTGGCCACGTCACCGGCGACGTGGCCGGCCACCGTAGTGTAACAGGAGCCTAAAACATGACTGCACACAGAAAAAAGCAACGTTTCATGCTAGTGCTAAGAACTTGTCAATTTAAAAATTTTAAATCTGCATCCTTACACATAAAAAGATTGGTTCAATCCAGCAAAAAAAAAAAAAAAAAAAAAAAAATATATATATATATATTTATATTTTGTTACATTTTAAACTATTCAGAGGGGGAAAATTGTTCCCTTTTCCCTTGCACCTCTGTATTACACACTTGGTTAGTGTGAAGGGTGTTTACAGTGGAGGGCACCTACACACTGTGAAAGGCATTGTATCGTAATGCAACTACTGTATTCATGAGTCCACCTATGAACTCCTACTACGGCACAGTTAATGTTTGTTTCCTTAGATGTTGATACTGGGCCCATAACCGGGACTCATTGTTCAATTCAAACCTGTTATCTCCTGAACTTCATGTTGTGGTGGATGTTAGGTGTTATAACCAACTAGGGACTGATCTACCAAAGAGATTCAAACTCAAACAATCAGTATTTACTCCATGATAACGTTCAGCAATATTTTCTTAATTTAAGTTGCATTTTGTTTTGTTTTTTTGTTTTGAATCCTTCATAGATATATATAAATATGAGACGTTAATTTATATGTACAGATTATTTTGTATAAATAATTATTTTTTAAGAGATGTTTCTGAAAAAAGCTGGAGATTTGAGATTGACAGTTTAATTTTACATTTGGATGGGTTAAATTGTCTATTTTCTTAGGCTTACGTTTCCAAGCATGGTTATAATTTTAAGCCATAATATTTGAAATAAAATTATAAAGTATGTACGGAAAAAATACAAGTATGGTCAAAAAATAACTATAAAGGTTTTTTAAAATATTGTATTCTAATATTTTGTTATCATAAGTTTATTTTCTTACAAACTAGACCAAAACTATTAACAAATATGATAGTTTATTTTTTTAAATATAATTTTCTAAAATGGGATAATCCAGAAAAAAACCAATCTAAAGGAATCAAAACTATAACTGTTAATAATCATAAAAAATAAAAAATCCAGCTTTTCCAGTAGAATTGTACATCATTTGTAATATATTAATTTGTATATATGTTTTTGAAATGTATAAAATTAGTTTAAGAAATAATATTTTATTTTACTATGTAAGTATAACAGAAACTTATTTATCTTTTTTATATCCAAGCTATATCAAATTTTGAAGCAATGGTTTTAATAATAGAAGTACAGTATTGTAATAATGTTTAGGCCTATCTCTGAACTTTAAAACTGTTAACTACTGCATGCCCTATATTAGACAGTAATTTATGTTATATTAAATATTACAGAAAACATCCAGATGATATATGCAATGTAATAGAACCTCAAAACTATTTGTTGTTTGATGTATTTTTAACAAAAAGTTTCCAAATAAATGAAGCTGCAAAACATAATATTATTTCATTGTGGAATAGCCTCCTGATCACTTAATAAAAATAAAATAGTTTAAAATACCTGGATCTCTACCAAGTGATCCTGTAGTTTTGTTGACTACCAATGGTTTAAAGCAGTTACATGCTCATTTTCAAGTCTTGAAACACCAAGCTTATGTCATGATTACATAAATGTAAATTCAAATTCTTTATTTCAGCCGTTCAATCCTGAGACAATAGGCCAAGTCATAAAACTAACTATAACTAGGGGGAAGTAGATCAATGTAGATCAATCATCATAAAATAAAAAGTAACATATAACACGAAAACAATACATTAAACATTGATTTAAAACACCGAACTTTCCAGTCATCGGAACATGCGAATGATCGCCGGCGGGTGATGAGTCATGACTCATCACCTGCAGAAAAACGACAGTGCTACCAAACTCATAGTAGGTCCCGGGGAAGAACGGGCCAGTAACAGCAAACTATATTGCAGGGGGAAAAGGGGCCAATTCCAAAACAGTGCCCCCTTCTCCCCGGTAAGTTTTGTAGATAACCATTATATATATTTTTGAATGAATACAGTACAGCGGCTTACGAAAATAGCAGTATATTTACGCTTAAATTGGTATATAAATGGGTTTTAAATTTTAAAAATAATAAACTAACTATGAATATGAAAGTAACATAAACTTATAAATGTGTTTTCTCACAAATTTGTTTAGTTGGATTTGGCCCCTTTTATCCCTGGATCCTTCTATGGGATTTCAAACTAACTACAAGAACTAGTGGCCCTGCGAAACGGGGACAAGGCAACGGGGAGAGTGAGGCTTGTAATCCGGATTTGGGGTCTTGTAATCCGGATTTGGGGTCTTGTAATCCGGATTTGGGGTCTTGTAATCCGGATTTGGGGTCCTGTAATCCGGATTTAGGGTCTGCTGCTCAGACAAGTAACACTCATAAGTGGGCGCTAGTGGATTAAAGCTTTATTTTTTACTCTTAACAGCTTGTGGTGGCTTGCTTTTCTAAAATGTTGCTATATATTCAACTTAAGGTAGTATTTTTTCAACCCAGTGGGTATATGTCTAACTCGGCTCCGCTCAGCACTGGGTAGCTTTATTGAGCACTTTTTAGCACTAATCGTGTTAAGTGGGATTAACTATGCTACATTTTTTTTTGGCGTAATGAATTTGAATTGAATTGATGAATAACAGGAGCAACAATAAACTATAACAAACCTTTGCAAATATATTTATCATCTGGTAATATTTATATTTTAAAATTATACAGTAAAACTTATATTATAAATATATCAATTAATTGATATCACATTGCTTTCAGCATAGTTTTTGTACAATCAACAATCTATAAGGTGTAAAAATGTATTATTCTACATAAGTGTAATTACAATTACTTTCGGAGACAGGAAGGAATGTTGTTATGTATACGAGGTACGAACAATACGAGGTACGATAAAGCTTAGCTAAGTAAAAAATAAATACCCTAAAAATATACAACGTAATATTTACACAGCGAATGGCAACTTCAACAATAAAAAATTAACAACTCGGCCGCAAGACACCTTAGAATTATTGTAATATTCCAGCCTTATCATATCGACTAACGAGGTTTGAGTACAATACAATTAAAACCACACACTAAAGTGACTCGTGGATAATACTAAACAAATCTAGCAGCGCTCACAAAAACTAAAATTGTTCTGAATTCTAAGTGTCTTATTGAGCAACAACTATGCTTACAACACAACCGATTTAATCGAAACCGGCAGAGAAGAGTTAGCTAGCGAGTGAGCGCTATGTGACCACTAGTGTTGAGTCGGTCCGCCAGCTCTGTAGAACAAATTGGGCGTCAGGGGCGAGCTGTGTCTTGGCGCGCAGTGTGAGGTGGGAGCTGAGGTCGTAGGCGCCAGGACCACCCACCGCCGTCGACATGACGACGGGGCGCACGTCGTGGGGAGCGAGCCGCAGCAGACGACGCGTGGCGCCCACCCAGTGCAGCGAGTGGCCCGAGTGGGGTGAGTACACGTAGCCCTTGTTGCTGCGGGGCAAACGGCCAACGTTAGTCAAGTGATAACACTACTAAACAGTCATCTTCATTTTAGGGCTAGTTGCGCAATCAGCAAAGTAAACCGGGAAAAACATAGTTTCATTTTCCTCTTTTTTAGATGAAGTTTTTCAACCAAATGTCTAAAACTTCGTAATTATTTAGTTGAATATTTACATTATGACTCTCATACTTAAAATTTTAAAAATCTAAAATTAAAAGTCTCAGGGACATATAGTAGAGTAACTCAATTTTCATTTTTTTAAAGATTTTTTTGTAGTAATACAGTTTATTTTTTCTGTTATTTAAGGATTGAGGGACCTATATGCAACCTTGACCTACAAAAAAAAAAAAAAACATTTTTTATAAAAATTTTCAAACACAGAGGGGACTTTGGAGACATGTGTTCAGTGTTTTTACGAGGGTGAAGATGACTCTTAAGACAACCTGATCCCTTGTTCAAGGAAACTGAGTGAGTCAATTTGTGCATCTGGCTATAGACAGGATCTTGTTTTGTAAAACATAAATGTAATGTGGTAAAAGTAGGCCAAAAACTCAATGCAATTGTGTTAATTGAATAGGATCTGAGAGCTAAATACATCAGTAGAGTCGGTTATCCAAACTAAATGGGCCCGGCCGTGGTTCCGATGACCAAATAGTTCAGGTAATCCCCTAACACGAAAAATAATTTGATTCTTTTATAAACTCATAACAGTTCATTGACTATTTCCAACAAAAAATCATTCCAAATAATGCATAGGCTTCAATAAAAAAATATCAAAATAAAAAATAGTATAATTTTTTTAATTTTTAGTCACTTGGGCTTTGTTTGCCATTCAAAATATTTTGTATTATTGTAGGGGTGGGCGAGTATCACATTTTTGGAACGAGTCGAGTCGAGTCGAGTAGTAAGTAGAATACTCGAGTTTCGAGTCGAGTCGAGTCGAGTAATACGTGAACATAAAAATATTGAAAATTGCCTTAAAATAACTAGTCTATACTCAAATATAAAAATATACTAGCCTACTATACTAAAATAAATAGCCTATCCTACAAGGGCTAAAAAAGATAATGAACTTTAGTCCTAAGTTTAATATGCTTAAAAACTGTGTGAAGGAAAAAATATTGGTTTTTAATTGCTGATTATTAAAAAAAACTTAAGCTAAAAACTTGGTTTAGTAACAAAAGGGATTAAGGAATGTACAGAATAAAAGATTGAAAAATAGCCTCTAACCACCATTAAATGAAAAAAAGAAAATCCCCAGTTACAGTTACTTACTTAACTTTTCACTTTCATATGTTTCACTTACTTTAAGATGTTACCAAATAAAAGTTTTTCCCTATTCACAGTTTTTTTGTATTTGGCATTAGGCCTACTTTGAGTCAGAAGCCTAGCCTAGACACCTGGATCTGGCTACCTGGACACACCTGGACATCTGGCTACAGCTAAATCAGAATCACTAAATGTAATTGGTGGATTTAAATTGTCATTTTCAACTCTATCTACTTCCTTTGTCTTTGTTGATAAGAAAATCTTCACCACTCATTTTGTTTAGGAAATATATTCACTTCTCCGAAATACTCAAGCTATGTACATATAATTTTCACTGTTTTGGAATTTCACCTAATTCCCTCACCATCTGCTAGCCCGCTAGTGGCAGAATGTCTCTTAGCTGAGTAAAGGCTAGCTTTAGTGAACAGCCATGAAGCCTGTTTGTTAGGACTTAAAAAATCACAAAGAACAATAAATTCAATGTCTGTCTTATAATCAAAGCAATTTGAGAGAAAAATATGTTTATTATTAATTAATAAACATATATTTTTGTGAATGCTGAATTAGAAAAATAACATACAACTATAAAATTGTATTACCATTGACTATTGATACTATTGATTTAGTATCTAAAGTCAATGGTATTACTCTGGCAATTTGAGGTTAGCCATTGGTAAACCTGATTGTTCTCGTGTACCTACTCTTCTGTCTGCCGTACTATTCTTACTGCTAATGTCAACACAGCTCTTTATTTTGTCTAAAGTTATTTGAATCAGTTTTAAATCATTGTTTTGATGCAATTAGATGTCAAATTATAATTGACTATTAATTTTTTCCCCAGTGTTATGAAGGTCTACAAATGAATCATTTTATTAATCAGTAGCAATGTTGACTCTATCACTAACCGTGCGTGCGTGACAAGACAAAGAGTTCAGTCAGCAGTAGAGTGCTGTCTGAGAAGCACCGTTAGAAGCATTTTCATCGTCTTCACATCTAACTTTCTTTGGTCTTAAAATGTATCACTTTCACAATAAAAACATTTTACAATTTAAAGAAATGGGGTTTAAATAAATAGAAAAACATTTCAGAAATGCTATATTTTAATTTAATAACTACTCGACTCGACTTTAACGAGTAGTCACAAGTACTCGCTCAAGCTTCGAGTATCAAAAAATATTCGACAGATACTCGAAAACTCGAGTACTCGCCCACCCCTATATTATTGTACAATGAATGGTAAATATGTACACAGATTTGAATAATTGACGGTTAGGACAGTTGATGTTTGACTAATCAACTTTTTTATTGTAGTAAATGGTTGGCATAACCCTTTGTAAATTCGCTCTAACAAGAAGAAGAGGCACACTTGGGCTTTTAGCCTTGGCTTTGATTTTATCATTTGATTTCCATTTGTATAGAAATACATTTTTTTAATATCATGTGTTTCTAGTTCAGGAGATAAAGCTAACAATGGTAATTTTATCCATCTCAGAACATATTTTATAAGTTTTCTAAGGCTAGCTGCCTTAAAATTAACATTTTTACAAAACATTGATTCATTTGGTAAAATCTTTTTCAATTTAAGCTTGGTCTACAGAGGCCGGATATGAGTGTTCTAATGTAATTTGGTAATAGAGTAAAAACCAACATATTGTGGCTATCACAAGTATTTGCTTAAAACTATTGTATGTATTTGCTTCAAGACTGTTTCTTAAACTGTCACTTTATTTGATCACATGTTTAATGTTTATGTTTACTTTTTTCTTCTAAGTTTTGTTTATTCTGTCTTTAATACAACTTGTTCCAATCTCTGACTTATTATTATTAATATTATGTTGAACTTGTACATGGCTATTATTTTAGTACATTGGTGACCCCGACGTGATTTGATGTCCGGAGATCTGGATGAATAAATATGTTCTTAGATGAATGGTATTTGGCTTCTATTGGTTTGAGTTCTTTCATTTTTCTTTTTAAATCATGAACAAGGTGTGGAACATCATAGGTGTCCTGCGTGGCTTGAAAAAGATCGCAAGGTAACCTAATGGACTGACCAAATGTCATTTCCGCAGACGTAACATTGTAATCTGGAATAATATACGACCTCAATCCAAGAAGCACCATCGGTAGCTTTCGTGTCCAGTCAGATGAAAGTTGGGCAGTTAAGGCAGATTTCAAGTGTCGGTGCCATCTTTCTATTTTACCATTAGCTGCAGGATGATACGCTGTAGTTTTGATGTGATGGATACCAAGATGTTTGGTTAATTCCCGGAAGAGGTTGCAATCAAACTGTCTTCCTCTATCTGTTGTGATGAATTGAGGAACCCCAAATCGTGATATCCATGTGGAAAGAAGTGCTTCAGCTACTGTTTCTGCAGTAAAATATATTTTAAGAATCATTTAGTTTAACGATCTACTTACCTCACTGGGGCTCTGGTCGCCTCAATTTCCACTATCAGATCACAATCAGAACAGTTCCGAACAAGCAGCTCCACTGGCACTATGCAGACTCTGTTGAGACAAAGTACATGCACATGATGCAACTGATAATTATGGTTTCTGAGACTTAAGCGACTTTCAGTTTGTTTATGCTTTCCTTCACTAAATCAGTTTTTTAATATGTTTTTATTTATGGTTAAAAATACTTTACTTTTCATATATTGAAGATAAACGTTACAGTAGACTCCCTCTTAACCCGCCATCTCGGGACCATGCCGTGGCCAGAAAATGAGTTGGCCGGTTAAACTGATGTACATTTAAAAAAGCCAACCTACAATTTCATATGGCCTAAATGCAGTTATGATTTGAAAAACAACTCTATATATATTACTGTGTTTAATTTATAGCTAACATCTGACACCCATGAAATCCACAACCAAACTAAAGTTTGTTTCTTTATTGTGGTCTACTGGATCGTAGGTCCATATGTGCCGTCCATTAACGGTACATTTTTAATTGGTTTGCGAACATTAATGTGATATAATGTTGAATTGAATGATACAGTAGATAAGAAAACTACGTTTCCGGCGAAACACGGCCGGTTAAAGCGACGTTGAGATAAAAAATTACTAGTTAAAAAGATGTTGTTCTTGTGTCAGGGCAAGCCGATTAAAGCGGAGACCGGTTAAAAAGTGGCCGGGGTTAAGAGGGAGTCTTCTGTAATTTATCAAATCCTTTTGACTTTCACCTCAATGTTGCCATGCAGGATAATATCATTAGAGTACCAATTCGTTTGTTATACCAATTAATTAATTACTGCCACTGTCTGATGCAGCAGAGTAAAACTATTACGGACCCTGCAATTCCAAAATTCCGAATAATCTGAACACAACTTAAAAGAAAATTCAAATTTGTTTCTTAACTTAAAAACAGAGGAAATTCCTATCATAGATATTACATAGAATTAAAGTATATTGAACATGATTCGGTCACTATTGAAGTTGCTTTTCTGAGGTTCAATCGTTATCGTCAAACATTATTACAATGTTCCATCAGTATTTTCTACTATTTAACACAGTTCTATCGCTAGCATACTCTTTCTGTAGATCAGTCGTCATCGAGTTCAGGTATCATACGCTATTCAGATAAAAAATTAGGGTAAAACGAGTAAAGATCTTACATTATTTATGAATTCCACCAATTCCGAAAATTCACTAAACCGATCCAATCACAATTAGTTTAGATTAGCGGGTCTCCACTGCATATTGGATGTCAGAAATTTTGGCACATTTAACATCCATTCGATATATAAGATGATGATGCGAAAAGGGTTTTATTTAGTGATGTGTCGGTACTAAAATTTCAAAGTCGGTACCGGTACCGGTTCTTTTAAAGGATCGGTTCTCGGTTCTCGGTACCGGTACCAAGTACTCATTTTTTTATGAGGTTAATATAATAGGAAATATGAAAAAAATTGTATATTGAAGTGATATTTCAAAAGAAGTGAGAATTTAGGGATTAAATTAAACAACACATGCAAGTAAAAGAATAAGGATTGAATGAAAATTATGGAAGGAACAGTGTTGGGGTGTGTATGGGAAATCATCAAAAGTTTATTTGACTAAAAAATTAAAATTGATAAAAAATAATAAAATGTTTGTTTTATAATTATTTTTTTATGTACAGTAACATATCTAGGGGTCCACAAGCCAACTTTTACACTCACACTTAAGGCCCGTGTACACGTGGCTAGTTTACTAGCTGCTAATATTCGCTATTAGCACAAGCTAGGCCAATTAGCGCGAATGTTCTTACATTCACATAAATGAAATGTAGCTACTACACGTAGCTAGTAGTATTGGCGCTAATCTTAGCGCTAGTGAGCTGCTGAAGTAATAACATTCAGTGGACGCAGTTGCACAAAAGTGCAGCTTTTACAAAAAGGTCCTCTTTGAATTCAAATCGCAGTGTTTTGAGAGAAATTTTAAGAATATATTTAATTTTGACCAGGTCATTCTCGTAGCAGTCTTTTAGCGATTTAATTTTGTTTTTAAAGCATCTTTTGATACACTGCCATCATCGTTAACATGAGCGGCTCGTATTTTTTTTTGTTCCCATGCAAAAGAGACCAAATTTGCCGCCCCACCCGCTTTCCAACAGCATGCTTTCCCCGAACTACCCCCCCCCCCCCCCCACCACTGTACCACCCGATCGTCAGACCAGGCTCCGTTGCTCAGTTTCGGGTAATTCATGATATATTTTCATATCATTAATTACACTTAGCCTCTTATTTCATACCAAAGCTCGTAAGATGTTTTTACCGTTAGTGTTAAACTGTAGTAGACCATAATTATCACTTAGTATTTAAAATTAAAAACTAGGGAATTGCAGTGGTTCAAACAGATTTCGAAAATATTTATTTGCTTCATCAATCATTTCCAAGAATTCTTTTACAATAATTAAGGTTATTTTCTTAATCTTAAATCCTTTTACGTTCCTGTTATTCTTCAAAGCTTAATTTTTTGACATGTCAAAGCAGAACTTTATTTAAAACAAACAGTTTTTATACAAACTGTTTGTTTTAAATAACAGTAACTGTTTTGTAAAACAAACAGTAACTGGAAAGACAGTTGTAAACTGACGGCATCTCGTTGTAAACTGGCTTCAAATGTTAATATAAAAATATCAGGAATGTGTAAAATTTTGAGAATCTCCACACAAGAAAATAACTGGGTAGACAGAGAGAAAAGTTTGATCTAAGTACATAACCACACCGTGCGTCCGGCAACGACGACTTTCTGATTCCAAGAGTCAAGCTTGAATACATTGTGTTACGACAGTAAAAACACGTTAGCCCGATCAAGAAGTCCACAATATTCAGTCTTCAATTGCTTATTTTGTTTTTAACTAGATAATGTATTTCAATTGTGATAAGGTAATTTTTTGAGATTTTAATTATAGATTCTTAGGCAAATTACGCACAAACACTTTGCGTGATAGAAATAGAAATTTTATAGAATTTTTGTCATTTGTCCTATATTATACCTTGCTATGTATATATGCACAAGGGGCGCATATGCAACGAACCGCTACTGATCGTTAATTGTAATCTTCTGATAATTTATTGAGTTATGGCTATTTCTCTTGACTCTTTTTTTTATAATTTGTATCCGAAGTGTAAGTGTATGAGTTTTAAATGTTTATATTTTTGTAAACAATAAATACTGTATAACCCTGTCAACATTCCACTTTATTTCAAATATTCTTACCACCGTGCTTGACAAACAACAATGGCGAGTGGCGACTAGCGCATAGATCGTCCACACACCGCTAATAAGGCGCTAATTCGATAGCGCTAGTGGTCACGTGACTACCCCCCTCCACTTATTAGCGCTTGTATTATCAAACATGTCAAAAACGACTAGCAGCGAATAAACTGTTAGCGAGCTAGTTGTCCTTTTCGCTAGTGGAGTGTTTACACGGTGCTAGTTTAGAAGCGCTAGTAAATTAGCTGCTAATATTAGCCACGTGTACATGGGCCTTTAGGGTTGGGCCTGGTAAAAAATCATTACCCCTAGGTCTCACTGGTCTCAGACCAAAAACGAGTTGGGCTGAAAAGTATTTTTATTTTTAATTGTTAATTCTCCAACTACTATCTGTTTTAATTAATTATAAATGTATTTGTTATATTTCATTTTTGAAATATATTTAATGGGTTTGAAGTTTTTAATTAACCCTTAAGTGGGCGCGCGGGGTCCAGTGAGACCCCAGGGTTGGAATTTTCGCTCTGGTAGCTAAAGTGGGTTGGCAACAGTGCTGAGCGGCCTGATACCTTCAAGTGACACCCCCTCCCACCTGTCAAACCGGTTTTCGTCAGTTAATTGCATTCTGTTGTGGGGTAAACTTGCCTCTGGGGTCCGTACCTACCCCGCGCGCCAGTTACGTTTTACGGCAGTTGTGGTTTTTCCATGCATTTAATTAACATTAGAAAGTTAAGTATTATTTTTTTTCAATATTTCGGCTGTTCTTTACGAGTTGTAACGATGAATGACGAAGAACGGAATGCTGCCAGAATTTAAAAAATATCTTTTGGAGGACATTAGTGAAGGTGATGATATTTTTGAGTAGTGACTCAAAAATGACCCAAGATGACTCAGAGTAATGGCCATGATGGATTTTTACAATTATTTTTAAGTAACTACCAAATATATTATTCAGTTTTTCTTTCAAAATAAAAATGTAAAAAAGTATAAGGCGTGTGTTTAGTTTTTTTACCATAAAGTACCGTAATTTATTAAAATTTTTGTTGTGTAAGTTTGGGTTTAAAAAATAAGCAACCTATCGACATAATACCAATAATATTATTATTTTCCCGTAGTAACATTACTAATTTACTAGGATATAAGGTTAAAAAAATTTTAAATTTCAATGTAAACTATTTAATGCAAATTAAAAAAAACCCTTGTATATTTTATCATTATTTTCTTAAGTTTGGAAAAAAATACAAATAGTATTTAAATGTGTCTACAACTGCTTGTAAGTGATATAAAAAAGTTAACAACACTCCAAACTTTGATAAAACAGGAACAATTGTAAAAAAACTTTGTTTCGTAATTTAATAAAAAAGTTAAAAATTGGGGTCCGACAGGACCCCGCGCGCCTAGTAGTGTCACAAAAAACCGCGCGCCCACTTAAGGGTTAAAAAATTATATTAAATTATAACAAGATGCTTTTCACATTATAAAACAGTAAATTGTATTATAGAATGATTTGCTTAACAACAATGCTTTTCTAATTTTGAATGAAAAGTCACACAACTTTAGTTGACGATTTATTTAATTTGTGAGAATTAGACGAATCAAACGAGCCATCTCTTAGCTTTCTATGGCAATTGGTTCAAAAAGTAGCAATTGGTACTAGGAGCAAAAAACACCCCTCATGAATAAATTACTGCCGGACGTCGAACAACAGATAAGCTGAACAATAGATCGTCTCCGGGGCGGCCGGCTCACGGAATGTGCCGGGTTTTTGCGTCGCGTTTTCCTTGTTAGCGAGATCGCCGGCTGCGTAAACAACTATTGTTCGGGATAAATGCATTTTGTTTAGATAATTGTTTTTAGTTTTAATTCAGTAAAATAATATTAAAACAAAATAATGAACTATATTTCAACCAAAAATCATTGAACCTCGATTATATTTCTATCTATTTGTAAACATTAGATGAAAAATGATCAATAATTTGTTTTTGTTGGACAAATAATTTAGGATATAGGCGATAAGGAAACTGTACTCTTATCTTATCAGTCAATTAATTGTTGTGGCGAAACGCGCGTTGGGACTGGCCCGGCTGCTCCCCCCCTTCATCCATGCGCCTGACGGACAGAACAATAACTTATTGATAAGATAAAAGATCGGAGTTTTTATCAGTCCACCTGGCTGTCTCAAATTACAATCGCATTGTTAATTCCAAGAAAACTGTGGATGGGCGTGTTTGGTTTCAGTTAATTTTATTGTAAACAGACCGAGGTACCGAGATTTTGACATCGGTTCTCGGTACCGGTACTTTTGCCAAGAACCGGTGGTACCGAGAACCGACTTTAGGTACCGACACATCCCTATTTTATTATACCTATGTTCGTTATCTATGATTTACTGTGAGCTGACACAAAAAATCACAACCTTTAAAATATTTTCAAAAAACAAATTATTTGAAAAATAAATTATTATACACATCAATCATGACCAACACCAACCTTTCAGAGCTGAAGTCGTGAGGCGTGGAGGGTGGCCGGGAGATGACGGAATACATGACCAGCCTCTGGCGCGCTGTGGCGTCATCTGCGGCAGGGGTGAGGGAAGGGGCGATGGCGGGGGCGGGCGGGGGCCACCAGCTGCTCTCCCCTACCCCCCCTAGCCTGACGTGGTGCTGCCCCACGGCACTGCGGGCATCCCCTCCGCGGAGCTCCACCGTGGCCTACAGTTGAAAAGAATAGTTCAACTTCACATGAATCTTGATTATAATTTGGGTAGAGAGCAGACAAATAATCCTTGTTAGGTAATCAGTAGTGGGAAATTGAGAGACCTGGCACAGTTCAATGACCTCTGAGGAATGTCAAGGTCATGACGTAATCGACAAACCATTCATATGACGTCATGGGTGTGACATCATAGTGGTGTCATCGGTGACGTCATGACCTTGACATTCCTCAGAGGTCATTGAACTGTGCCAGGTCTCTCAATTTCCCACTACTGTAATCTGTCCAAAATCAAGCTACCTTGAGCAAATACATGTAAAAGCGATACATACCCATCAAACACTTCTCATTTAACTCCTTCCTCTTGTCTCAGCAAGAGTATACTCATAGGAAAAGATTACATTTTGCTACTGTCTATATATTTAAAAAAGTAAGGTAAAAAACAACTCCGTTCATCTGAGTCTTCTACTGGGCCGATTTACATGCACTCCATACCAAATAAAAGCTTAACTTTTCTATGTTAGCAGCTTAATGTTATCTCACTTTCTTGTGTTACACTAATTGAAATTTCCAAACCCTTGCGATGAATTTATTTCACAACATTTAAATCAGCTGATTGTAAACATACAGTATTGGTCTAAATACAGTAGAAGAGTAAACGTTCGAGAAGGTTTATTATGGCCAGTACCTAAATACTTATGTATATAAATGTAGGCTTACATATATATTATGTAAAGCAGCTGATTAATTGGAATGAAATAGCAATTTGCCTAGCGCTCCACTCACAATGACTGGAGCTGTATACGTCGAGTATCGACGGGCAACAACTCGTCTTTTGTGAGTTACATTTTTCCAAACATTAATATTTTCCACCAATTTCAATAACTTTGGTAATGATAGTAATACATTTTATATCATCTACAATTTACTGCTAATTTGCCTACATATTAGGAGAAATTTACTCTAGCACATAAATTTGTATTGAATAATTTTCAGTGAAAATTTCTTGTTGTTTACTGCAGCACACCTGAAGTTATTATATTCTACCCTAAACCTAAATGAAACAAATACAGTAACTTAATTTTTTTTTTAATTTATATTTTTTACTATTTTTTTTACAAAACTTGACTGAACTTTATAGGATAATTTATTCTGGAAAAACTTAACATGCACGTTAAAAATCCAGTAATCAAACCACAGACCTTCCAAAGTACAATGAACGTCGCGTGAAGGGCCACCACAGAGTCTAAAGAATTGATGCCTGGTGTCTCCGCCACTGGGAGGAACTCAGGGGCGGGGGAGAGGGTGGTGTCTGCGGCCAGGGGCAGCCGGGAGACCTGAGGGGCAGAGTCAGGGGCGGAGTCCAACGCAGAGCCCCCGCGGCGGCGGGCCTTCAGCATGAAATGGGCCACCTCCTGGGGCCCCAGAGAAACGGCTGTCAACACACGGGGCAGTCAGTATACGACTAGTTTTACTTGTAAACATTAAAACTATTCCTAGCAAAGATAAAGGGATATTGCTAAAAAACTCAGATTGAATATTTACAAGGAATGTTGTTTATAAAGAAATACATGTTACATTTGATTTTTTTTATCTTCCTGTATTGAAAAATTTGTTTTTTTTTTTTAATTTCTTTCTTGAAAATAAATTAAATTAACATTAAGATATAGCTCAGGAAATAAAGCAATTATGTACTATTTTTCTAGAGACCGTTGTATTTAACTACATTAGGCTTTGTTGCTAGTAATTGTAATATTTTTAACAGCCTTGAATTATTAATAAAGAGACACTTACGTGTTTAGCCTTGTGGTGTCAATTTAGGGTTCATGCAGAACCAGGTTCATACTAATTACAGTACATCTTCTGCTGCATTCTTGTTCAAACATAAGCCCATCTTGTGGTTGTCAAGATGGTTCTGCATGAACCTTAAGAGGGGGCCTAAAGGGTCAGTCCTGGCGAACGTTGTTGAAACTACGTGAATATGTTTACAAGCGTACTGAGAGCGAGAAACAATATCTAGTATTTGGTGTAAAACACTTTTGGATAAAGATACGCTGCTGCAATTCAGCATGTATGAGGCCCAAAGTTTAGGTAGATGATGGTGAGGAAGAAGATTTGGCGGCAGAAAGTAGGCCTTTTAATTAAGAGGGGGCAAAATGGTCCCTCTCAAAGCGTCATGCAGTGTTTCGCCTTCTCCAAGTTTCCGAGTTTATTTTAAGCCCGATAAAAGTGGGATTGGTTTTAAATGAAAGATAAAGAATTGGGCTATTTGGCTAACTTTTTGATTTTTTGATATTTTTAGTCCACATCAAGTTATAATGGATCAAAGTTTATCAAATCCCTTTTAGTTTAATATGGATTCAAATTTGAAAAAATCAAAAAGTTAGCCAAATAGCCCAAGTTTTTATATTTCATTTAAAACAAATCCCACTTTTATCGGACCTAAAATAAAGCTGAATTCTTGGAGAAGGTGAAGCACTGCATGATGGATTTTTGGTCCGAGTGACCTCCGATACTGACAGCCTCTAGCGGCACCCGCTGAAACTGAAGGGCGCACATGAATACGATCTACTTGCAACAGCTGATTATAATTTAAAACGAGTTTACATCTGTCACATGTCCATTACGTTGTTTATTGTTTACACTTTTACATTCTGCACATGGTTTAGACCCCCCGAATGTTTTCATTTTGTTTTTCTCTTCAACCTTATACATTTTATTACGGTAATTTAATATAACCGTTAAATTTATATTTTTTTTGTATTTGAATTGAAAAATATATTACTGATAATGGCTCCAAACAACTAAATTCATGGCGTAAGGAAGCAAAAACATCGCAGAGGAGAATTTCTTACGAAATGGAGAATACTTTAATTATACCACGATATAAATGTAAATATAATTATTAAAAAAAAGGTGTTCATAGTATTACAAAATATTCTGACGTCGCATTGGTAGTATTTTGAAATAAAACAGTATTCTTTTATAGCTTATTTCAAAGCAATAATAAGTTGTATGCAAATTAAAGGACTGCAGTATTCTGTTAAATATGGCAGAAAACTCAGGAACATGTTGTTCTAATAACTCAATCAAGAAGAATTGTTTATGTGGGTCCGACATTCCTTTCCTGTTCAGGATGTTTTCACTGGCTTCATAATGATTTTGACCAAGATATTTAGCCGATTTCAAGTGTTTTAGTAGTGCATATATTTTAATGGAATTTCTTTAGTCTTTGTTTTGATAAAATATGAAGTATCCTGTAAAGCAATTTGTAACTGGGTCTGAGGTTTACTGGCGTCGTCCATCACATCAACAACCGCGATTTCATCGAATAACCAAGATGCAGAAACATAATCTGTTTCAGATAGTGCACCATGAGTGAACCTGCACAGTGTGATGGACTGCCAAAATCCTATTCGGGATGTTTTGCACGATAGCCGTATGCGAACTCGCCACAAGTATTCTTGTTGTTGCAGTTATTCCCATCTCCTCTACTGTGTTCCATGCCGATCCTGCATTGTCCACTTGTTTCTATCCTATCACTCCTCTGTTTTGGTAAGATTATCTGCTACAGAGTCACGGCTTCGCCGGCGGTTGTGATTTAATTTCATACATAATGAAATATCTTTAAAATGCAAACAAATATTCTTCCATACGAATTTTATTGAAACTTTAAAGTTCTGTGGGGCGCAGTTCCAAAGGAACTTTGCAAATCCGTTTCTTAGTGAGCACCTATGAGCAAAGAAGAACGTGTATGAAAAATTACAAACCCGTCAGCCCTAGAGTTTTGAAGATTTGTGTTCCCATGATTTGTTTTAAAGCCGTTGGCCAATTTTCTTTGCAATGCCAACCTGAAGAATTTTTTGCCCTTCAGATGAGCTAGTTTGCTACGTTCACTCGCAACATTGAACCGCTGCACTCAATTTAAAATAAATAATTTGGGATAGTACTGGTTAAAAAACGGGCAACAAACGGCTTTTGTTTTTATCCTTCTTCTCATTTTGAAATTCATAATGTTTATTAATTTTTATCTATTTTTATTTTATTTTCATAAATTTTATGTCATCAGTTTTAAACACAATTTTATGGTTTTTGGACATAAAATAATATTTCTTCACTATATTGTTACTTCTTTTGAAGACTAAATTACGTGAACGTAATTTATATTCAGAATTCATTACGGTAACATAAAAGCATAGAAGAGGTCATTTCAGTTTTAAATACAACTTAAACAAGAGAAAAGGCGTTCAGTTAAACTTATGAAATCGAAATGTGTATTTGATTGTTCCATAAATAAATCATCACACTCGCCGATCAGTCATTCCCACCCACCTTAAAAATAAGCACTTAAAGTGCGTTGGTGTTTCAAGTCACTATCTGAAGTATTTCAAAATTACAATTTTTAATTTTAATAGTGTAATAAAATAAAGGGAGTAAATAAATAAAATTTAATGTGGTCGTAGGCTATTTTGTTTCGTCATTTCAATAAAATTAAAGCCTTTAAAAACCATTTAGCACGTGACAACAACACATTGAGTGATCGTCAGAGGGTGGGCACATCTGTGATAACATTTTTCAGCTAAAACAATTAATTGGAGTACAACGACAAAGTTGTAGACTGTTTTAGTCTCACTTTTTTACAAATTTGAATCCAGTAGTGAAGTATGTCAGAGGCCAAGATATTCAGTGTTATCTGTACACGGAAGGAGAAGATATACAGAGGCGGACTAGAGCGACACGGGAAAACGTGAAGGGAGGTAGTGGCAGCGTGGCAGCAGTTGTCGAACTACATCCCTCCGCCGGCCGCGTCACAACTCAGTTGACTGGAACGGAACGAACCAGGAACGAACTATGCTCCGGCAGTTTCAGCAACGCCCGCCAGGACTGACCATTTAGCCCCCTCTTAACATCACAAAGCTAAAACACATAAGTGTCTATTTATTATACCAACCCATATGTCAATAGGATGGTTATTACCGTAATATACAACATATATACGACTTCATCACGGAAAAGAAAATTGTATAGACGGATATATGCACGGACCAGAAATGACGTTTGACGGATATATCCATCAGTAGCCCGGGAAGTGTTAATGTATTTAATGTACAGTGATTCCAATTCAACTAGAAAATTTGAGTTGTTTTCTACTTTTAGATATCACTTAAAGTTAAAGTGCTTCTCATCAAAATTTAGTGTGAATTTTGTAAATGATTGTTAACATAGTGGTTTATTGTAACAACTCAAGTGTAACTGGTTTATTGTAAAAACTCAAGTGTAACTGGTTTATTGTAACAACTCAAGTGTAACTGGTTTATTGTAACAACTCAAGTGTAACTGGTTTATTGTAAAAACTCAAGTGTAGCTGGTTTATTGTAACAACTCAAGTGTAACTGGTTTATTGTAAAAACTCAAGTGTAACTGGTTTATTGTAACAACTCAAGTGTAACTGGTTTATTGTAACAACTCAAGTGTAACTGGTTTATTGTAAAAACTCAAGTGTAACTGGTTTATTGTAACAACTCAAGTGTAACTGGTTTATTGTAACAACTCAAGTGTAACTGGTTTATTGTAATAACTCAAGTGTAACTGGTT